>JAOTOM010003608.1:0-169841 GCA_034440615.1 Ashinkailepas kermadecensis
ATTTTCTTGGTGACTTCCTTGGCGATTTCCTTGGTGATTTCCTTGGCGATTTCCTTGGCGGCAGCCACGTCGACTGCAGCCCGCCTGTCGGTGTTCCATTGTCAGCTGGCGCCCCCATTGTCGGTTGAGTTCTGCATTGTCGTCGGCCTCACGACGACAGGCTCGGCGTCGGACTCACGACGGCCGGGAACAGCGGCGTCGCCGGTACCAGGAAGTTCACGGGTGGGCTGTGCAGCGCTGGCAGGTGACCATTTTCATGCAACGCCCGTGACGGCCGACGTGGCGCTGAACAGACTTGGAGCGGTGCCAGCCCGCTTCGCGGCCGGCCCGGGGGCGACACACTAGTGCCGGGAAATTCCACGCAGCCACGAGCGAGCACCCGTCTGCCGCGCAGGGGTGAAACTTTGCACGATTACCGAGGGTCCCGGGCCGCCTCAAATCTGGCGTGCCGACAACAATTTCAGCATCTACATGACACCCTATGCAGTTGCACACCGGCTTGAGTTCTAGAATATCCGTCGTGCATTTGGCCCCGTATTAGTTTTGGCGAAGTTCCGCCTCTGATATACGTGTGATACACCCTATAAAAGCTTGATGCGTCTCTCCTAACGACAGAGAGGTTCCACCGTCTGAAGGAGGAAGTTTCAAGCGACCAGCAATGGCCGGCACCACTTCTGCACTAGCACTGGCGGCGTTCTTGATTGCCACTTTCCTCACAGCAGGAGAAGCAGGTACGTTACGCCACTTTTCTCACAGCAGGAGAAGCAGGTGCGTTACGCCACTTTTCCCACAGCAGGAGAAGCAGAAACGTTTCACCACTTTTCTCACAGCAGGAGAAGCAGACACGTTACACCATTGTGAAGCGGCCAGTCACAGCCTGACAACGTGAACTTGCTTTGTGCTATGACAGGTGGTGATGTTACGTTATTCAGAGACCCTATTAAGATAGCTTGCCAATGATAGAGACGTTCATTTGAATTCGCATTAGACGGCCCATCGGATGTATATTACGACATATGTTTATTTGATGAGCTAGACAGAATATTGAAGTGTCTCGAGTTCTGCAGTGATTGGAAACTCCATGGAGTGTTTGGTCAGCCGCCGTTTTCTACCGCCTCCGTTAGTTTATTAGTGTGGGCGTTGAGTAGTTGACTGGTGTGGGGTTTCCAGTAGTTGACTGGTTTGGGGTTTCCAGTTGTTGACTGGTGTTGGTATCTCCAGTAGTTGACTGGTGTGGGGATCTTCAATACAAATGTTTGGTGTGGCACCAGAAGCGTAGCCAAGGGGACCCGGGGCCCGTCCCCTCCCCTCAGCATAAAAAAAAACCCAGAGAAAACAGGAACTTTTTAGATTCTGACCACGCAAAAGTCCAAATTTTCCGCGCGCCAATCCAAACTTTCTGCATCGTTGGTGGCAGGCGGATGTTCAACCACGGTGCCCTGTCGCTGGCCTGTTACGTCCTTACGTGACCTTACCTAAGTAAGGTCGACCCTCGAGTACTGCAGCGCCATTTGGACCGGTGCTGCCAAAACGCACACGACGTGCATCGTTCGAGCCGAGCATATTTTCCTTTTATCTGGATGCAACATCACATTTCCGACTCTACGAATTAAATTTCACATCAGTGCCTTCATCAACACGTGAACCTCGTCCCACTTTTTGGAAATGGTTGCTAAATGACCTTGAAATCGGCGCGCAATTAAGCCCAAACAATGCACGAATCAATACCTTTCGGTACGCGGAGTACAGCATGACCTTGTATTCATTAGAAATGTCTTTCCGGCGAAAGTTGACCCGCCGGCCCTGCTAGGTTGTTTGTTTTTGTCGCACGCGCCAACTCGAGTGCCCCGCGGGCCACAGCTGATCTCTGTCCCGCACGTGCGTGAGAACTGCGACCGAGACAGATTTTTAAGTCGGATTCCTCGGGTTTGAGTTAATTTTTTTCTGGTGTCAATAGTGATGCTGAGATGCGCGCATTTTCTGACCACAAAAGTGCGTACAAGAAGAAAGCTGTGCAGTACATCTCGCATGTCGAAATGTTAATAAGACTACGTTTGCGATAAGCTAATCTAGCCGTTCCAAAAGAAGTTCTGTATCATTTGTGTGTTCCACGCCCCTATTTTGTGTGTGAGTGCGACGTGATCTTAGCTGCTTCAACTCTATTGACTTCGACAATCAATGGGGCGCACATCTTTTTGACGATCTATGCAAATCAACACCAAACAATGCTGACGCTCTCTGCCAGCGGCCAGGCATTCGGCACCCTCAGTCGTTCCATTTGGCTCACGTCGAAATGATCCACAACAGTGGAGAAGCCGGCCGTCTGCCTGCATGGCCGGCTGAGCCGTGTGTCGCCGGTGTAGTGACACGCTGCCGTACAGCCCCGCAGTTCCCAGCGGGGCAGCAGTGGGATCACGAATGCCCGGCGGTCGACCCGGGACAGCTCGGCATCTGCCTGTTCGACCCCGCCGTGAACTGCGTCACCCACGCCGACTGCAAGCCGCCAGCGCAGGTCTGCTGTCCGGAGCTGTGCAACAATGTGTGCGTGTGACCGCGTCGACGGTCAGCTGGGCGGTGATGTCGTCGTCGCATGCCAACTATCGCCGATGGAGACGCCGCTGTACCCTCACGGGGTGCAACCTCCACAGGCGCACCCATGCATGTATGGGCTCGATGATCGGGAGCCTGTGCTCATCGAGTGGCTCACTGGGTAGCCTGCATCGCTGCATGTCCGGTGTCAGTGTGCTGCGATTCAATGGTGAAAACCAAGGGCTCAAGGATGACTGTTTTCAGGTGCCAAGTGTGAATGATCAATAATCAAATGTTTCTCGGCTCATCGGCGTCACATGCTCAACTGTGCCATGGCGCGCTGATTCTCCACACAGGACACGTCCCTGTCCTGATCTTTTTATCTGAACTGTGCTGCTTTTAGACCGTCCAACCCAACGACAAAATGCACGACATTATTGTTAAATACACTTCTCTTTGTTCTGGCTGGCGTCTTGTAAACAGCCCCTATGATGCACATCGTCTATTGGTGCGGTTGTTTGACAAACGGACTTGCTGACCAGTGATGCTCCCACTTGAAGCTCAAAATAATAACTGTTGTAACTTTCATTTAACTAAAAAAGCGCACAATTGCAGCACGTTAGGTATAATTACCTTGGCTGTTGGGTGCTTTTGCCCTAACTATCATAAGAGAGCATCCAAACACAATGAAATATGCCCAAATACTCGCATGTTTTCACCACATTAACCCATCTCGTTTCGGGACGGTGTGTCATTTTACGACCCCCGAAGGTTCTCCGCGGACAGTGAAAAAAACGGCGCACTGCAGCGCACCCGGAATTTGGCACGTCTTTTTCCGCATCAATTTTGCATGTTGTGAGAAAATGTTGATATCAGATTATCTACGGTTAGCGAGTTCAATTGGGGTCACCTCCAGAAAAGTTCAACCAATCATCACGTTTTAATGGGTAAAGATATTTGATACTTTCAGCGTTTGTTTTTCTTCAGGGATGCAACGAAGCGCACCAGAGCAAGTTTTTGTTTTGTTTTTGATGATGTATTAGCTTTGCATATTCCCCTAAATATAGTCGAAATCTAAATCGTCCAAAATCGATTATTCTGGCTACGGAAAACCACGTTTTAGGAGGCAAAGTTGAACTAAAGCAACGCTTCTTAGTCCGCTCTTCCCAGTAAAAAGAAAAATCAAGAACATTTACAAACACATTTTGAAAACTTCACAACATTAAAAGTTGAATTTTCGATGGGCAAATTTTTGGAGACCATGGTCGATTTCGCCTTCCTTTTCGGACTCCAATTAATTTTTGTTTTTTAAAATATTCCACACCATGAACTCCCCAGAGCTAAAAACATACCCGGCGTGCTCCCATAAACCCCTTAGAAACGTCACTTTTGGGGTTGTAAACTTTTAGGGGTGATTTCGGTCCCTACTCGTCGGGCGCTTTCCGATTACATCACATTCGTTTCCATGCAACGCTTAGTTTGGAATTTAGAGGGAGGTATAAAATTCCCCCGATACGGGGTATGAGAATCTGACCGGAAAGACATGGTTATCTGACAGGGTTATAACGTGATGTTGATACACATAGCAGCCACAGTCGCAGCAGCAGCGCAACGAAAACTTAGGTGCATTTATATATATATATACGAGCTTGAGAAAGTCGTTAGCCGAAACGTTGCTAATAAAGTTATGCTCCCATTGCTCTTCGTTCTGACACATTGTCATTTCCTCCTAACTATTATAAATATATATATATATATATATATATATATATATATATATATATATATATACAGTGGTTTCCGCATGCGATAGGATGAGCGATAAACGATAAACGATAATTATCGCTGTAAAGTAAATCGGTTATCGTTATCGTTTATCGCTAAATGTTCAAAATTATCGCTCATCCACTTATCGCAAGTTCCAAAAATTATGAACGATAAACGATAAAATGTAAAACGGGATGATGGAAAAATGGAAGACGATCGACAGTGTATGCCGCGCGACAGTGTGTGTGCGCAACCTGTTGCCATCTGCTAAGTGTACAGATCTGTCAGACGGCCGACGGGTGGTATAAATTTGCGCGGCGGGCCGGGCAGAGGTCAGTCACAGGGGGGTCCACTCCCGCCGATATCTGGCAACTATCCAAATCTTCAGGTTAAAATAAGCCTATTTTCAAAGTTAATCGTCATTGAGATAATTGGATTATTTCATTATCATTTGAAAATAGCATTCTGTACTCAGTGTAAAGAACTTGAAATAACATGTAGTTATTGATTGAGGCTTATTTTCAAAAAACCTTTAAGAACTGGCATTGTTCTACACTCCCGCATATCTGGCAACTATGCATATCTTCAAGTTAATATTAGCCTATCTTCAAAGTTAATCATAATTGAGATAATTTTATTATTTCATTATCGTTTGAAAATAAAATTGTTTACTCAGTATAAAGAATTTGAAATAAGATTTTGTAGTTATTGATTGAGGCTTATTTACATAAAACCTTTAAGAACTGGTAGGGACGATGGACATACGAGGGTTTGTCAAAAGCATATTCCTCGCGCCGCAAAACAGACGTTATCGCTGTTAAAAAAAAACAATTATCGTTATCGTTTTATCGCTATCGCTGTTAATTTTGTGAAAAATTTTTATCGTTTATCGTTTATCGTTATCGCAAACCTTTCTTATCGTTTTATCGTTATCGCAGGTCCGAAAATTAGTTATCGCGGAAAGCACTGTATATATATGTGTGTGTGTGTGTGTGTATATATTAGGCAAACACGGTTAATTACGTGGGAAAATTAGACATTCGGCGCTGGCGTGGCTAGGATGAGACCCGCAATGAAGGTCCCAACAGCTCGGTAAAGACCAGAAAGAAAAACAGCCATTTAGCTGACAACAACAACCAAGAAAATAAAACCCATTGCGCAAGATGAATGAACGTGAATAATCCATCTCTAATAAAGCCATGCATTTCGTTAGCTTCAGGAAAAATACGAAAAAATACAGCAAAAATACGTTCATTTCCATGCACACAAATGCTCTTGCTAATAATGCTCACAAATGCTCACAAATGCTCTTACTGTAATGCACGTGTCTGCCGCATGACACAGTACGGGGCTGGTCTGAGTCAGCAGGGAACACGTGTCTGCCGTATGACAGACGCAGTACGGGGCTGATCTGAGTCAGCAGGGAACACGTGTCTACCGTATGACAGACGCAGTACGGGGGCTGGTCTGAGTCAGCGGGGAACACGTGTCTACCGTATGACAGACGCGATACGAGGGCTGGTCTGAGTCAGCATGGAACACGTGTCTGCCGTATGACAGACGCAGTACGGGGGCTGGTCTGAGTCAGCGGGGAACACGTGTCTGCCACTTGACAGACGCAGTACGGGGCTGGTCTGAGTCAGCGGGGAACACGTGTCTGCCACATGACAGCCGAGGAACGGCAGGATGGTGCGACGTCATAAAGTTCATGAAGTCATAAAGTGCTAAGGCTTAATAAGAGCCACACTGCGCCCATCTGGGTCAAGCCTATCTAGAAATGATATCAGAAAGTCCATGCTCACACCCCAATCCATTATCCCAAGTTCCAAGGGAACTATATATCCCAGCCTATCTAGCACCGTTCACCTGATATTGCATATCACACTCCTCAACAATTCCCAACTTCTCCAATCATGCCCCAATGTGCTACCACAGCCAATCTCATCAATATCACATACCCAAAGGTCGGTGCTGAATCCACTGCTAGGTACACCCTATATAGCATAACATAATACTAGTAGCATAATATCCCCTATGTATCTTGTGTACTACTCAATTTACCAGCATGATCAAAAATAACTCTCAGACTCCATCCACACCCACCAAAAGAGGCCTGTACAGTGCACACCCACTGAGCATAGGTATCATCCCATCTACCACCCCTAAGAACTCAAAAGTAAGATTTTGCAGCCTGAAATGATATCATGACATGGTGCCTGGTTTGGCACCATGAGCGTAAGCAAAGCTGGCTGCCCCGCCGGACCTGTTGTCACGTTTGGCATATTAACACGCGCACTGGAGGGGGCAGGGGGGGGGGGCGAAATCCGCCCACCCCTGCGGTTTTTGGAAGATGACTGCAGATTTACCGGTCGAGATATGCGATTGTCTGCGTACATGCTTAAAAATGACCGGCGCGTCGCTTAAAGCAAGACAAATGGATATAGGCTGACAATATTTTAAGTTAGAGACCGTTAAAATCAAATCAATTCCTAGCGCCAGAACACAAAAATCGGCGATGATGCGCTTCCCGTATATTCGCAAAATGGATGTGTTCTTTGCAACACTAGCGACTTGTTTGATGTATATTAATATGCTAGATAGTTTCAAGGTCATGTTTGGTCACCCAGGTCAAGTCAGGTCAAGTTGATGACAGGTTAATGGATCCAAACTTGGTCAACTGGAATGTTGTCAAAATGCACTACTTTTTGTCATTTGTACTGTTTGTCATTGCGTTTCCATACTTTATTTATGTAATTCACTCCTTTCTTCGCGAAGCCGATTGAGCCGAGCTGCCCGACGGAGCAGTCGGGCGGGAGGCCCGGTTCCGGTAACTGGAACAGGTAACTGACCTGATAAAGTGCTGCTATATAGGTGACCTGAGGTCAAATGTCGGGTCTAACATCTGTATTGCATCATTAGTAATGTCCAAAGCATCATTGATGCCCACTTTGGAGCATTTATACACAATCACAGCGATCCATAACAATGACAAGCCAAGCCAGGCAAAACAAGAAAATTTTGACAAATGTGACCTCATTTGACCTTGAAGATATTGCCCTAAGGTCATGAAAATAATGTCAGGTCAAAGTTTGGAGGCCGGTGTCCGCGTCCGGCCGGATCGTCGGTGGTGGGCGCGGCCGTCGGTGGTGGGCGGGGCCATTGGTGGTGGGCGGGGCCGTCGGTGGTGGGCGGGGCCATCGGTGGTGGGCAGGGCCATCGGTGGTGGGCACGGCCGTCGGTGGTGGGCGCGGCCGTCGGTGGTGGGCGGGGCCGTCGGTGGTGGGCGGGGCCGTCGGTGGTGGGCGCGGCCGTCGGTGGTGGGCACGGCCGTCGGTGGTGGGCACGGCCGTCGGTGGTGGGCGCGGCCGTCGGTGGTGGGCGCGGCCATCGGTGGTGGGCGGGGCCGTCGGTGGAGGGCGTGGCCGTCGGTCGAGGGCGGCGCCGTAGGTGGTGGTCGCGGCCGTCTGTGGTGGGCGGGGCCTTCGGTGGCGGGTACGGCCGTCGGTGGTGGGCGCGGCCGTCGGTGGTGGTCGGGGCCGTCGGTGGTGAGCGGGGCTGTGCCCGCTGGGTATGGTATGGCACGTATGGTGGAATCCTTATGTCCGGTGCAGTGGTCGGAACGTGGGGTCAGGTACAATGGTAGGATGGTGGAGTCAGGTGCAGTGGTAGGATGGTGAGGTCAGGTACAGTGGTGGGATGGTGGGGTCAAGTGCAGTGGTGGGATGGTGGGGCCAGGTGCAATGGTGGGATGGTTTGGTCAGGTGCAGTGGTGGGATGGTGGGGTCAAGTGCAGTGGTGGGGTGGTGGGGTCAGGTGCAGTGGTGGGATGGTGGGATCAGGTGCAGTGGTGGGATGGTGGGATCAGGTGCAGTGGTGGGATGGTGGGGGTCAGGTGCAGTGGTGGGATGGTGGGGGTCAGGTGCAGTGGTGGGATGGTGAGATCAGGTACAATGGTGGGATGGTGGGAATCAGGTACAGTGGTGGGATGGTGGGGTCAGGTGCAGTGGTAGGATGGTGGGGGTCAGGTGCAGTGGTGGGATGGTGGGGTCAGGTACAGTGGTGGGATGGTGGGGTTAGGTGCAGTGGTGGGATGGTGGGGATCGGGTACAGTGGTGGGATGGTGGGGTCAGGTGCAGTGGTGGGATGGTGGGATCAGGTGCAGTGGTGGGATGGTGGGGGTCAGGTCAGTGGTGGGATGTTGGAGTCAGGTGCAGTGGTGGGATGGTGGGGTCAGGTGCAGTGGTGGGATGTTGGAGTCAGGTGCAGTGGTGGTATGGTGGGGTAAGGTACAGTGGTGGTATGGTGGGGTCAGGTGCAGTGGTGGGATGGTGGGGATCAGGTACAGTGGTGGGATGGTGGGGTCAGGTGCAGTGGTGGGATGGTGGAATCAGGTGCAGTGGTGGGATGGTGGGGTCAGGTGCAGTGGTGGGATGGTGAGGTCAAGTACAGTGGTGGGATGGTGAGGTCAGGTGCAGTAGTGGGATGGTGGGGGTCAGGTGCAGTGGTGGGATGGCGAGGTCAGGTGCAGTAGTGGGATGGTGGGGATCAGGTGCAGTGGGGGATGGTGGGGGTCAGGTGCAGATCGACGTGCAGTGGGGTCAGGTGCAGATCGACGTGTAGTGGACGTCAATCGTGCAGTGGTAGCACACGCATCAACTCGGCGTGGGGGGGGGGACGAGGGCAGGTGTTAGGGAAAGGTAAGCTGAACGGCGGGCCGGGGGGACAAGAGACACGACAAGGGACAGGGAAAGGTAGATGGTACGCCAGTGTGTAGTCAGTTACAGCAACTGCTACTGGCATCAGCATGTTTTACTTGTTGGGCCCGAATTTTAATGATTGATTGGGCGACGGTGTGACAGTTGTCCCAGCACTACGGCATGAGATGTCCCACAGTTGTCCCAGCACTACGGCATGAGTTGTTCCACAGTTGTCCCTGCGCTAGGACATGATATATGATTCAGTGGGCGAATGGATGGTAGTTTCCCCAGCGCTACGGCATAAGTTGTCCCTCGGTTGTCCCAGCGCTAAGACATCAGCTAGGATTCCGTGGGCGAATATGTGATGGTTGTCCCAGCGCTAAGACTTGAGTTGTACTACAGTTGCTTTTTTTTCTCTTTTTCTTTGTTTAAAGAAATTTTGTCCGAATTCTTGTTGGGGTGGCTTTATGAACCAGGGCCATATTGCTAAGCAGAGCTTATTGCGTGAACCCTGGCCCCACCACCCAATCAATGAACTCCAGTTCAACGACAGAATTTTGACCGGGAGTTTAACGTGCCGTCAATGCACCTACACGGCCGCCCTGGTAGCTCGTTCCCGGCCTTATCGGGCCAGTTGCCAGCTGACCCTCCCAGCTGGGGACTAAATGCGAGCGCGCGAAGCGACTCAAACCCTGTATTGCCAGGACAGGGGAGACGAGCGCAGGCCGACGCTCTCACCAACTGAGCTGCCGGGACGGCTTATCGCATCGTTGCCTTAGCGCTAAGGCACGATATTTGATTAAGTGGACAAATGGGTGACAGTTGTTTCAGCGCTAAGGCATGATAAATATTTCCTGTTGTCCATTTGGCAATGCCTCCGAGGGAGGTGAACAATCTGGAGGTCCTGGAGGTACTACCGTGTAGCGTACCATTTCCCCACACAAAATATGCCTTGTTGACATTATGTTTCGACGTAATGATGGCAATTATGAGTCACATAACTAGTCAGGGCGAATCCATGGATTTGGTTGGTACACTTATCTGGAAAGGCGCCACTCATTCATATTTTCGTTTTTTAAGAGGGGAGGGATACACTCGAGCGTTCTGCATGGCCGCCTTGTGTACCCGGAGAGCGCTTGATGTACTCAGGGGGATGCATGGAGCATGTTGGTCTGTTGAATGCATATGTTACGCTTTGTAATGTGCTTTTTCTGATCCATTTTCTCCTTTAGCGGGCAAGTGATTCAATGTGGCGAACAAATACGTTCCGCAAGTGTCTGTTCGCTCCTCGGGAACGCAAACTCCTCAAACAATGCAAACGAGTAATCATTGTCAAAGTTCGGTCCAATTTCGAGGGTACGCGAATGCCTACTTGAGTGCGAATACAAACACGCTGGTGACATTACGGACGCCGTCGTCATAGCTGGCCCCATTGTACAGCTAATTAAAGAATCGAGTCGCTCAACTTAAAACACATATTTGAGAATGTCAGAGACAAAGCAAGGGAATCATTTTATTAGCATGCCCTGAACCCTAAGACACATGTTTACATGGTCGCAGGGAAAAATAATTCAGATTTCATAGCGAAGTGACAAGGAGAGAGTAGAGATCATCACTCGCAGCAAGAGGTAAGAGTCTCCAGTGAAGAGCACCCCTGTAGTGGACAATACTGTCAAATGGAATCCTGCTGAATCACACCTGTGAAGGCTCCTTGCATTGCGACGATCGCGAATGTGGTCGTCACCACCCGATGTAGCAGGCTGTGGTCCCACCAAACATTCGCCACTAAGTCTCTTAAGAACAGCCTCGATTTTACACAGAAACGCTACCTACGGAGGAACACAGAAACGTTACCTAAAGCGGAACACAAAAACGCTACCTGAGCATGATTGGCACCCGATCATTCGCCCAACAGCAGATCGAGACGATTTTCGTGGTGATTTCCTTGGTGATTTCCTTGGTGACTTCCTTGGCGATTTCCTTTGTGATTCCTTGGCGATTTCCTTGGCGGCAGCCACGTCGACTGCAGCCCGCCTGTCGGTGCTCCATTGTCAGCTGGCATTGTCGGTTGAGTTCTGCATTGTCGTCGGCCCGCAGTGCGGCTCGACGTCGGACTCACGACGGCCGGGAACAGCGGCGTCGCCGGTACCAGGAAATTCACGGGTGGGCTGTGCAGCGCTGGCAGGTGACCATTTTCATGCAACGCCCGTGACGGCCGACGTGGCGCTGAACAGACTTGGAGCGATGCCAGCCCACTTCGCGGCCGGCCCAGGGGGCGACACACCAGTGCCGGGAAATTCCACACAGCCACGAGCGAGCACCAGTCTGCCGCGCAGGGGTGAAACTTTGCACGATTATCGAGGGTCCCGGGCCGCCTCAATTCTGGCGTGCCGACAACAATTTCAGCATCTACATGACACCCTATGCAGTTGCACACCGGCTTGAGTTCTACAATCTCCGTCGTGCATTGGGCCCCATATTAGTTTTGGCGAAGTTCCGCCTCTAATCTACGTACGATACACGCTATAAAAGCTTGATGCGTCTCTCTTAACGGCAGAGAGGTTCCACCGTCTGAAGAAGGAAGTTTCAGGCCACCAGCAATGGCCGGCACCACTTCTGCACTAGCACTGGCGGCGTTCTTGATCGCCACGTGTCTCACAGCAGGAGAAGCAGGTGTGTATCGCCACGTGCCTCACAGTAAAGAAGCATGCACGTGTCGCCACTTCTCTCACAGCAGGAGAATCGGATACGAATCGCTACTTCTCTCACAGCAGGAGAAGCAAGTGCGTTACGTCATTTTTCTCACAGCAGGAGAAGCAGGTACGTATCGGTACTTCTCTCACAGCAGGAGAAGCAGGTATGTAACGCCACTTTTCTCACAGCAGGAGAAGCAGGTACGTAGCGCCACTTTTCCCACAGCAGGAGAAGCAGGTACGTTACGCCACTTTTCTCACAGCAGGAGAAACAGGTACGTAACGCCACTTTTCTCACAGCAGGAGAAGCAGGCACGTTACGCCACTTTTCTCACAGCAGGAGAAGCAGGCACGTTTCGCCACTTTTCTCACAGCATGAGAAGCAGGCACGTTACGCCATTGTGAAGTGGCCAGTCACAGCCTGACAACGTTAACTTGCCTTCTGCTATGACAGGTGGTGATGTTACGTTATGCAGAGACCCTATTGAGATAGCTTGCCAATGATAGAGACGTTCATTTGAAAACGCATTAGACGGCCCATCGGATATATATTACGACATATGTATATTTGATGAGCTAGACAGAATATTGAAGTGCCTCGAGTTCTGCAGTGATGGGAAACTCCATGGAGGGCTTGGCCAGCCGCCATTTGCTACCGCCTCCGTTAGTTTATTAGTGTGGGCGTTGAGTAGTTGACTGGTGTGGGGTTTCCAGTTGTTGACTGGTGTTGGTATCTCCAGTAGTTGACTGGTGTGGGGATCTTCAATAAAAATGTTTAGTGTGGCACCAGAAGCGTAGCCAAGGAGACCCGGGGCCCGTCCCCCTCCCCTCAGCATCCAAAAAAAACCCAGATAAAACAGGAACTTTCAGATTCTGACCACGCAAAAGTCCAAATTTTCCGCGCGCGGAAACTTTCTGCATCGTCTGTGGCAGGCCGATGTTCAACCGCGGTGCCCTGTCGCTGGCCTGTTACGTCCTTACGTGACCTTACCTGAGTAAGGTCGACCCTCGAGTACTGCAGCGCCATTTGGACCGGTGCTGCCAAAACGCACAGGACGTGCATCGTTCGAGCCGGGCATATTTTCTGTTTATCTGGATGCAACATCACATTTCCGACTCTCCGAATTAAATTTCACATCAGTTCCTTCATCAACACGTCAACCTCGCCCCACTTTTTGGAAATGTTTGCTAAATGACCTTGAAATCGGCGCGCAATTAAGCCCAAACAATGCATGAATCAATACCTTTCGGTACAGAGAGTGCAGCATGACCTTGTATTCTTTAGAAATGTCTTTCCGGCGAGAGTTGACCCGCCGGCCCTGCTAGGTTGTTTGTTTTTGTCGCACGCGCCGACTCGAGTGCCCCGCGGGCCACAGCTGATCTCTGTCCCGCACGTGCGTGAGAACTACGACCGAGACAGATTTTTAAGTCGGATTCTTCAGGTCGTAAATTAATTTTTTCCTGGTGTCAATAGCGATGTTGAGATGCGCGCATTTTCTGACCACAAAGGTGCGTACAAGAAGAAAGCTGTGCAGTACATATCGCATGTCGAAATGTTAGTAAGACTACGTTTGCGATAAGCTTATCTAGCCGTTCCAAAAGAAGTTCTGTATCATTTGTGTGTTCCACGCCCCTATTTAGTGTGTGAGTGCGACGTGATCTTAGCTGCTTCAACTCTATTGACTACGACAATCAATGGGGCGCACATCTTTTTGACGATCCATGCAAATCACCACCAAACAATGTTAACGCTCTCTGCTAGCGGCCAGGCATTCAGCACCCTCAGTCGTTCCATTTGGCTCGCGTTGAAATAATCCACAACAGTGGAGAAGCCGGCCGTCTGCCTGCATGGGCGCCTCGGCTGTGTCGCCGGTGTAGTGACACGCTGCTGTACAGCCCCGCAGTCACCAGTGTGGCAGCACTGGCAGCCGCAGCGGCCGCCGCAGTGGCCTCCGCAGCAGCACGTCTGCCCGCCGGTCGTCCCGGTACAGGTCGGCATCTGCCTGTTCGACCCCGCCGTCAACTGCGTCACCCACGCCGAATGCAAGCCGCCGGCGCAGGTCTGCTGTCCGGCGGGGTGCAACAAGGTGTGCGTGTGAGCGCGTCGACGGTCAGCTGGGCCGTGATGTCGTCGTCGCATGCCAACTATCGCCGATCGAGACGCCGCGGTACCTTCACGGGGTGCAACTTCCACAGGCGCACCCATGCATGTATGGGCTCGATGATCGGGAGCCTGTGCTCATCGAGTGGCTCACTGGGTAGCCTGCATCGCTGCATGTCCGGTGTCAGTGTGCTGCGATTCAATGGTGAAAACCAGTGTCTCAAGGATGACTGTTTTCAGATACCAGGTGTGAATGATCAATAATCAAATGTTTCTCGGCTCATCGGCGTCACATGCTCAACTGTCCCATGGCGCGCTGATTCTCCATACAGGACACGTCCCTGTCCTGATCTTTTATCTGAACTGTGCTGCTTTTAGACCGCCCAACCCAACGGCAAAATGCCGACATTATTGTTAAATACACTTCTCTTTGTTCTGGCTGGCGTCTTTTAAACAGCCCCTATGATGCACCTCGTCTATTGCTGCGGTTGTTTGACAAACGGACTTGCTGACCAGTGATGCTCCCACTTGAAGCTCAAAATAATAACTGTTGTAACTTTCATTTAACCAAAAAAGCGCACAATTGTAGCATGTTAGGTGTAATTACCTTGGCTGTTGGGTGCTTTTGCCCTGAGTATCATAAGAGAGCATCCAAACACCATGAAATATGCCCAAATACGCGCATGTTTTCACCACATTAACCCATCTCGTTTCGGGACGGTGTGTCATTTTACGACCCC
Source organism: Ashinkailepas kermadecensis (assembly GCA_034440615.1). Classification (NCBI taxonomy): domain Eukaryota; kingdom Metazoa; phylum Arthropoda; class Thecostraca; family Neolepadidae; genus Ashinkailepas; species Ashinkailepas kermadecensis. The sequence continues at coordinate 14,528 of JAOTOM010003608.1, forward strand.
CGAAGGTTCTCCGCGGACAGTGAAAAAAAAACCGCGCACTGCAGCGCACCCGGAATTTGGCACGTCTTTTTCCGCATCAATTTTGCATGTTGTGAGAAAATGTTGATATCAGATTATCTACGGTTAGCGAGTTCAATTGGGGTCACCTCCAGAAAAGTTCAACCAATCATCACGTTTTAATGGGTAAAGATATTTGACACTTTCAGCGTTTGTTTTTCTTCAGGGATGCAACGAAGCGCACCAGAGGAAGTTTTTGTGTTGTTTTTGGTGATGTAGTAGCTTTGCATATTCCCCTAAATATAGTCGAAATCTAAATCGTCCAAAATCGATTATTCTGGCTAAGGAAAACCACTTTTTAGGAGACAAAGTTGAACTAAAGCAACGCTTCTTAGGCCGCTCTTCCCAGTAAAAAGAAAAATCAAGAATATTTACAAACACATTTTGAAAACTTCAGAACATTAAAAATTGACTTTTCGATGGGCAAATTTTTGGAGACCATGGTCAATTTCACCTTCCTTTTCCGACTCCAAATAATTTGTGTTTGTTAAATATTCCACACCATGAACTCTCCAGAGCTAAAAACATACCCGGCGTGCTCCCATAAACCCCTTAGAAACGTCACTTTTGGGGTCGTAAACTTTTAGGGGTGATTTCGGTCCCTACTCGTCGAGCGCTTTCCGATTACATCACATTCGTTTCCATGCAACGCTTAGTTTGGAATTTAGAGGGAGGTATAAAATGCCCCCGGTACGGGGTATGAGAATCTGACCGGAAAGACATGGTTATCTGGCAGGGTTATAACGTGATGTTGATACACATAGCAGCAGCCACAGTCGCAGCAGCAGCGCAACGAAAACTTATGTGCATTTATATATATATATATATATATATATATATATAATGTGTGTGTGTGTGTATATTAGGCAAACACGGTTAATTACGTGGAAAAATTAGACATTCCGCGTTGGCGTGGCTAGGATGAGACCCGCAATGAAGGTCCCATCAGTTCGGTAAAGACCAGAAAGAAAAACAGCCATTTAGCTGCCAACAACAACCAAGAAAATAAAACCCATTGCGCAAGATGAATGAACGTGAATAATCCATCTCTAATAAAGCCATGCATTTCGTTAGCTTCAGCAAAAATACGAAAAAATACAGCAAAAATACGTTCATTTCCATGGACACAAATGCTCTTACTGTTATCCTCTACGTTCATGCAGGGTTTAATACGGAGGGTGTTCATGCCAAGTGTGGGCCCACATCGTTGCTCCTAATTAATGCTGTCATACTTCCTCAAAATGAGGCGCGAATACTAGTGGGGAAAATAAGTGTAAGGTCTTGGGACAGAAGGACTAGCAACATTCCTGATCAGCTGTGTCCAACACACTAGATTATGCAGACCATATTTTTTCCCCTCTTTTTGCTTAGCCTGTGTCACCCGGGTCGAAGGCTGAACAACTGTCACTCTAGAGCAACCATCATCATCTGCTGCCCCTGCAACTCAAGTGATTGAACTAACCTTTGTGGCATTCACTCAAACAACAACTTCCGCAGAAATACCTAAGGTACTAGACCCATGGACTCTTTCATCTCTACGAGGGACCAGCCCATTGCCGCCACCAAGAATTCCAGTGCGAAGTGGAGCTCCGGACCTGACCGCGCGAGGTCGAGCAGAGCGAACTGCGAGTGTGAAACCAAACATCGGTGAGAAAAGCGTGGTGGGAAAATCTCCCATAGCTCCGGGGGTCGGTACGTGCGAACGCTCGCCGTCGGTGCCGCGCGCACCACCTGTCCCCTATGAACAAATAATGGGCCCACCTCCACATCCAGTTACATTAACAGGCCAACCAATTACACCGCCTACAAGCCGCAAGCGGATGCCTGTCTCGCCACTGACCGAAGGGAATCTCCGGTCCCGTCCCCACGCTGAGTCGTCCGTGATGAGGTACTCACCTGTACACCGAGGTGTGTGGGATAGACGACCGCCCTAACCGGAACACTTGTCAATCGCACCACGTCATTTTTATAAACGGCTGACTGCGAAGAACTGCTGATGCTGATGCTCATACAGCATGCGGGGAGCTACACCTCAGCATGACACTGTGTTACCACTATTTTACTACTGAGTTTTCATGAATCTACTAGTTATAGGCGCTATATAATCAGTGTAGTTGATGAACCCTTGAAACTCAAATAGCAAGGGTGGTAGTCGTCACAGCTATCACTGGGCTGTATCGTTCGCCATCGTTGGAGCGACTGTAGCTGCTGGAGCAGCTGTGGCCAGGCTATGAACGCCCATTTTGAGGGCAGTTTTAGAGGTTACGATCGTTGGATGTTATGCGCCTTGGTGTTTGTGCGATCACAGCCTATCCAAGGTCGTTTTGGAGTTCATTCTGATTTTTGGAGGTTATGAACCTTGGGAGTAAATTAATTTTGTATGTTATAAATGCTCCCCGAGCCAACAGCATATGCAGCCAGACCGTGCATGTTGAATACCAAGAGACCGTGACCTAAAAGTGCTTTGAGAACAAGTACTGATAACTGAGAGTGTACTACCACAAGGAGTGGAAGCCATGTGCACCAGATTAATCTTTTTTTTCCCCTAGGAGGGGAGGAAAAACTCCTGAAGGAATATGCATGAAAATAGCACTTTCCGTTATCTTAGCCTATGTTGCCCGTTGAACTTAAAACAGTTTTCGATTACTGGGGGAGGCGAGGGTACAATGACCTCTCCAGTCAACATATTATTCGAGTTCCTGGAAGAAGCAGCGAAACATGGGGATCGGAGCAAGCATCCCCTGGCCGCCGGGAGGGCGAACAGCCGGGATAGGAGCACTGAGCAAAGTTTGATATAGCGTGACCACAACGACCACAGCAGGCTTGAACGGTGCACATAGCGTGAGAAAATGTGTATCTGTGGCCAGTCGCAAGGGCCATGACTGGTGAGCAGTGCATAGTGCTATTTTGAGACGCCCTTGCGCGACATTTTGGGCTCCCATTGTGATTTTGAGGGGACCCTGTGCCATTTTTTGGGGCCCCAGAGTGATTTTTAGGGAGTCGGGCGCAATTTTTCCGAACCCTGACGCGATTCTTGGGCCCCCACACCCTGCCAGGGGGAGGGAGGACTGCCCCCATGCCCCGTTCGGTACGCCACTGATGGGAATGCATTCACCATAGGTCGCCCAACATCAAATAAAGTTCACAGATACGTGCCACACTTATCAGCCTTAGGAATTTGCAATACAGCGCAATGTGACGCATTTTGTGCGAGCTGGAATTTTCCGTTCCACTTTGTAGCGGATCAGTAGCTGTGTAAAAGAGCAATAAAGCACAGAAGGAATGACCTGGCAAGCGAAAGCGTTAATGCACTTCGCGAACCACCGATGGCATCTGAGATGTGCTGCAGGGAGGAAGTACACAATCTAAATCCAGCTTCAGGCTAGGAAATGTTCCCAAGATGTTCGAGAAAGATAGGCATGAAGTGGAAAGTGAAAAGCACTAAAAATATGATCTCAGCTATGAAATCTAGTAACACCAACTGTGCAGGGTGACTGAAGGCTGTGACAAACACTTCGATGGTCGAATTTCATGATCGTACGTTAATTCGTTCTGGGTCAAATGAAGCCAACTATACATGCTAACTACCATTACTCGTACGTTCTGGCGTCATTAGTATAACTAATGTGTACGTTTGGTGGGAAATATAGCACAACTGGACATTACCAATTAGTTGCTATAGTTTGAGGCATTATAGCTTTATAGGTGTTGCTTGGACATGCTTAACATGCCTAGACGTTATTTTTCACGCACCTTTTTTAAAACGTCTGGCTGGGTAAACCAATCTACGGGTAAACGAAGAATCACGTGTGTAAGTTCCTTGTTAAAAAAAAATATTTGCAAAGAACCGGAACATGTAGCGGATCCCCGCAGCGCCTCCCCCCCCGCCCCCATTCCAGTGCAGGTGCTAACCTGCGAATTGCAGAGGTCACTTCCCATTTTGATTTTCCACGATTGCGATGATTCTTATGATTCTTATGACTATGTCATCCATGGATGGTCGGTGGTAATAATACGTTCATTTGCGCTGCAGTTGCACACGATCTGTTCAATGTATCTGTGTTACCTTAGGTCATGCCAATGGACTATGGCTATACTGGGAAACTACTAGTTCGATGGAATGTATCACTCAAATAGGAATGGAAATAGTTCAATTGTCAGCGAACAATGATATATAAATTTATTTAAGCGGCATTAACGTACGTGGACATTATTCTGGATCATAATCGCGCATCGCATTCCACGCAAGGAACATGACCTCATTTAGCTTCACATTTCCTCACGTCAGGTAACTTCGGGAATATACCTACTGTGGTCAACCTGAGACTCAAGCATTCTATGCTCGACCTAACCTGCGACATCACCAGTGACATCCAGGTTAGCACAATGTGGTGTCCTGACATAGGGATGTAGCCAAGGGGAGGGGGCGATTGGGGCGGTTTCCCCTCCTTCGGCTCAGACAAGTCCCTAGGGCGCGCTGAAGGGTCGTACCAGGGGCCCGTATGCAATCCCCTACGCCCTACGGGATCCACATGGCGGATATAGAAACGCAAACGTTTTATATGGCTGTTGTCGGGTCCCTAATAACGTCTATGCTCTTACGAACGTCTTCCGGTCCTTATGAACGTCACGGGCAACTGTGAACGAAGATGGGCCTTTTCGAAGCTCCCAGGCGTGTACGAACCCTTACGAACGTCTAATGGGCCCTTGTTAACGTCTACGATCCCTAGGACCGTCTACGGGATCTTACGAACGTCCACGGACTCTTACGAACTTCTACGGGCCCTTGCAAGCGTCTACTGGCGCTTTTGAGCATCTATAGGCGCTTACGGACGGGTGTGAATCCTCACGAATGCGTGCAGGGCACTATGAGTCTACCGGCCCTTACAGACGTTTCCTCACGCCTGGCACAATACTGAACGGACGTTTTTTCAATGAAGCTTTGACATTTTGCAGCTAGATGCATGGTTATGTGGTCTACATTCCCAATCTATAGCAGTGCCATATTTACTTTCAATTTGAGGAGGGAGGGAATCTCACAATCCGGGGCCACGGAAGATAAAAACGCAATTTGTATCCGGGATAAACTAACCTGTTTCGGAATAAAGTGTTCGACACCCGGGGAGTTCAAGAATCGTCGGGTAATCCAAACCTCTCTTTGGAAAATGGTTGGCTACGTCCCTGTCCAGACTCCAGACTGCAGTTCGAATTTTACCAACTAGTAAAATTGTTTAAGTTGCCTTTTAAAACATAAATGTTGTCACGGAAAGTTGGTGTGGTCACCGCCATGCCTGGCAAACCGCATTATCCACCCATGGCAGAGGTGGGTACGATGGCTATTCTGACACCGTTTGTCCAGGTAGACTCCCAACAGCAGACGCAGTACGAGGACAGATCTGACAACGTGGGCTTAGATAGGGGCCTAGGGGACGAGTGGTCTAGGGGTAAGATGCTCGTCTCACAATCGAAAGGTTGTGAGTTCGAGTCTCACCTGTCGCTACTCTTCGCCCGCGACCAATCGGCGTGAGAGATTGGCGACGCTACATGACTCAAAGGTCGACGTGTCGTTGGTTGGTTATTGGTTTTACGACACGTCGACCGTTGAGTCATATAGCGTCGCCAATCTCTCACGCCGATTGGTCGCGGGCGAAGAGTAGCGACAGGTGAGATTCGAACCCACAATATTTCGATTGTGAGACGAGCATCTAACCCCTAGACCACTCGTCCCCGTCGACGTGTCGTAAAACCAATAACAAACCAACCAATCAGATAGGGACCTCAGCAGACGCGATACGAGGGCTGGTCTGAGTGAGCGGGGAACACGTGTCTGCCGCATGACACAGTACGGGGGCTGGTCTGAGTCAGCGGGGAACACGTGTCTGCCGCATGACACAGTACGGGGCTGGTCTGAGTCAGCGGGGAACACGTGTCTGCCGCATGACACAGTACGGGGCTGGACTGAGTCAGCAGGGAACACATGTCTGCCGTATGACAGACGCAGTACGGGGCTGATCTGAGTCAGCGGGGAACACGTGTCTACCGTATGACAGACGCAGTACGGGGGCTGGTCTGAGTCAGCGGGGAACACGTGTCTACCGTATGACAGACGCAGTACGGGAGCTGGTCTGAGTCGGCGGGGAACACGTGTCTGCCACTTGACAGCCGAGGAACGGCAGGATGGTGTGACGTCATAAAGTTCATGAAGTCATAAAGTGCTAAGGATTAATAAGAGCCACAGGGCCCATCTGGGTCAAGCCTATCTAGAAATGGTACCAGAAGGTCCATGCTCACACCCAAATCAATCCATTATCCCAAGTTCCAAGGGAACTATGTATCCCAGCCTATCTAGCACCGTATCCCAGCACCGTATCTAGCACCGTATCCCAGCCTATCCCACGCTCCCAGACCAGCCCCGTCCCACGTCTGCTGTGGGGCCGTCGCCCGTGCCCACGATCCCAGACCAGCCCCGTCCCACGTCTGCTGTGGGGGCCGTCGCCTGTACCCACTATCCCAGACCAGCCCCGTCCCGCGTCTGCTGTGGGGGCCGCCGCCTGTACCCACTATCCCAGACCAGCCCCGTCCCGCGTCTGCTGTGGGGGCCGTCGCCTGTACCCACTATCCCAGACCAGCCCCGTCCCACGTCTGCTGTGGGGGCCGTCGCCCGTGCCCACGATCCCAGACCAGCCCCGTCCCACGTCTGCTGTGGGGGCCGTCGCCTGTACCCACTATCCCAGACCAGCCCCGTCCCACGTCTGCTGTGGGGGCCGTCGCCTGTACCCACTATCCCAGACCAGCCCCGTCCCACGTCTGCTGTGGGGGCCGTCGCCCGTGCCCACGATCCCAGACCAGCCCCGTCCCACGTCTGCTGTGGGGGCCGTCGCCCGTGCCCACTATCCCAGACCAGCCCCGTCCCACGTCTGCTGTGGGGCCGTCGCCCGTGCCCACGAGCCCAGACCAGCCCCGTCCCGCGTCTGCTGTGGGGGCCGTCGCCCGTGCCCACGATCCCAGACCAGCCCCGTCCCACGTCTGCTGTGGGGGCCGCCGCCTGTACCCACGATCCCAGACCAGCCCCGTCCCACGTCTGCTGTGGGGGCCGTCGCCTGTACCCACTATCCCAGACCAGCCCCGTCCCGCGTCTGCTGTGGGGGCCGTCGCCTGTACCCACGATCCCAGACCAGCCCCGTCCCGCGTCTGCTGTGGGGGCCGTCGCCTGTACCCACTATCCCAGACCAGCCCCGTCCCACGTCTGCTGTGGGGGCTGTCTCCCCGTCCCGCGTCTGCTGTGGGGGCCGTCGCCTGTACCCACGATCCCAGACCAGCCCCGTCCCACGTCTGCTGTGGGGGCCGTCGCCCGTGCCCACGATCCCAGACCAGCCCCGTCCCACGTCTGCTGTGGGGGCCGTCGCCTGTACCCACTATCCCAGACCAGCCCCGTCCCACGTCTGCTGTGGGGGCCGTCGCCCGTGCCCACGATCCCAGACCAGCCCCGTCCCACGTCTGCTGTGGGGCCGTCGCCCGTGCCCACGATCCCAGACCAGCCCCGTCCCACGTCTGCTGTGGGGCCGTCGCCCGTGCCCACGATCCCAGACCAGCCCCGTCCCACGTCTGCTGTGGGGGCCGTCGCCTGTACCCACTATCCCAGACCAGCCCCGTCCCACGTCTGCTGTGGGGGCCGTCGCCCGTGCCCACTATCCCAGACCAGCCCCGTCCCGCGTCTGCTGTGGGGGCCGTCGCCCGTGTCCACTATCCCAGACCAGCCCCGTCCCACGTCTGCTGTGGGGGCCGTCGCCCGTGCCCACTATCCCAGACCAGCCCCGTCCCACGTCTGCTGTGGGGGCCGTCGCCCGTACCCACGATCCCAGACCAGCCATCGTGGCACAACTCCCGCGGCTGTGGAGTCCAACAGTCAACACACAAAACGGCTTATCCAGGCTTCGCAGCCAGCGCACGACATGGGAAGAGAGACCACAACACAGGCCTGTAACCACGCCAAACACGCCACCTGGCGTATTATTCACGATGGTCATATCTGCAGGCGTGAAGGGCAAACCAGCAGCTGGAGCTCTCTCATTGGTTGGCCCACCTGATGACGTCGGCCTTCTATGGAATATCTGAATACAACTGTCGCGAAGAAAGCTCAGAGCATTCTACTTATTTCATCTGGGTTTTCCTGATCAACTCACCCGGGAGTAGTGCCTTTAAGTTTCGCATGTGATCGAGTGTGCTCTATTTGTGGTCATCATTCAAAGGAACTATAATAATTTCAACAGTCGGCGGCTCTTGCTGCCTCCGCTGCACTGGATAATTCCGGTCAGAATAGCACGCTTACGCCAACGCGGCTTTTGAGCATGATGCTTATATGCAGTGTTAAGAGTGGGCTAAGCTGGTCTGCCAGCATCACATCTGTTTTTTGTTCTCCGATCGTCCAGTGTTTTAATATAAAAAAAAAAAAAAAAAAAAAAAAAAAAAAAAAAAAAAAAAAAAAAAAATCCTAAAAAACCCCCCCCCCCCCCCCCCCCCCAAAAACCCCCCCCCAAAAAAAAAAAAAAAAAAAAAAAAAAAAAAAAAAATTAGCGACCAAACACAACACCACCACGCTGCCGATTGAAAGCAAAGCAGATATTTAGCCCAGTTTTGTTAAGGGTTCTCTTTTCACAACCCGAGATAGACCGCAACAACAGCCCCTCGCCATACACTTTACACCCCGCCGACGGCAGAGCCACCCCCCTCTACATTACACAGACAATATGGATGTCACGTGGCTCAAGCGCAGCGGGTATGCCCTGGGCCTCGTAGGGTGGCCCCGCCACAAACCCTAGCCATACACCCCACACCCTGCCGACGGCAGAGCCCCCCCCTCCACATTACACAAACAATATGGATGCCACGTGGCTCCAACGCGGCGGGTATGCCTTGGGCCTCGTAGAATGGCCCGCCACAAACCCTAGCCATACACCCCACACCCCGCCGACGGCAGAGCTCCCTACATCACACAAACAATATGGATGCCACGTGGCTCCAACGCGGCGGGTATGCCTTGGGCCTCGTAGGATGGCCCGCCACAGCCCCTCGCCATACAGCCCACACCCCGCCGACGGCAGAGTCCCCCCCCCCCCCCTCTACATTACACAAACAATATGGATGCCACGTGGCTCCAACGCGGCGGGTATGCCATGAGCCTCGTAGGATGGCCCGCCACAGCCCCTCGCCATACAGCCCACACCCCGCCGACGGCAGAGTCCCCCCCTCTACATTACACAAACAATATGGATGCCACGTGGCTCCAACGCGGCGGGTATGCCCCGGGCCTCGTAGGATGGCCCCGCCACAGCCCCTCGCCATACAGCCCACACCCCGCCGACGGCAGAGTCCCCTCCCCCCCTCTACATCACACAAACAATATGGATGCCACGTGGCTCCAACGCGGCGGGTATGCCCTGGGCCTCGTAGGATGGCCCGCCACAAACCCTAGCCATACACCCCACACCCCGCCGACGGCAGAGCTCCCTACATTACACAAACAATATGGATGCCACGCGGCTCCAACGCGGCGGGTATGCCCTGGGCCTCGTAGGATGGCCCCGCCACAGCCCCTCGCCACACACCCCACACCCCGCCGACGGCAGAGCCCCCCCTACATTACACAAACAATATGGATGCCACGCGGCTCCAACGCGGCGGGTATGCCTTGGGCCTCGTAGGATGGCCCGCCACTGCGACTCCGGTTCCCGGCGACTTCTGTGCAATATCGATGCCCGCTGTGTCCACACAGCAGACAACAGCGCTGCTGGTGCCGCTGGCGCCAGCAGCTGGCGTGCTGGCCATGCTGGTCACCACGTGCTGCCCACAGTGCTCCTGCTCTCCTGCCCCCCCCCCCTCTCAACTCCGCACAGGCGTCGCCCTCGGCCACCCGGCAGACCTCTCACCGCCTGGTCGGCGCCACCTGCGGCCGGTCTGCGTGCGATCCCCTTGCTGTGTGTCGGTACGATGTTCGTGTGTTGTACGGCGTTCCTTCGACACGTGTTCGGCGGTTTGACTTCCAGGCGCCTCCGGCGGGGTAGACCGGGTTGTCCGATGGAAGTGTGACCACCTGAATGCCTGCTTACGCTGGCTGAGTCGGCACACATGCGTGGACTTACTTAAAATACGTTTGATGCTTTCAGAAGTTGTGGTAAATTTTGTGAATTAACTCTCGTCCAAGTCTAGCCATGGAGACGAGCTGAGGATATCGCGGGATTCCGGGTATCGTGCCTTCGAAGGTTTTCCTCGTTTTCGCTAGCTCATATCGCTTTAATTTTAGTGTTGTGGGTCACTACTTGCTTAGTATCCACTGAAATATGGTTGCGAGATCGGGGGTTCATGAAGAGCACATGCTATATTTAATATATTTATCGGTCAACTTGGACTCCCCAATGAAATCGTTCCATTAAGCCAAGAGAAGGCACCAGCGTTGACCACGAAACTCCAGGGGTGACATCAATTTTGATCACTAAGCCAAACAGATGGCATGTACTCTGATCACCACAACCCAAGGGCGAGTCAATGTTGATCCGCGACAACCAATCCCGCGGACTGCGTCAGCCGATCACAATTTCCGCACCTTTTGCTCCACCACAGCTTTCGGAAACTTCATCTCAAAGGGTCTTCAACTTCCGATGAGAGCTGCATTACGAACATAGGCATGCATACATATGCAGCTTGAACGGCCCTCTCTCTCGACTACGCCTGTTCAGTAACACCCGATACACAGCACATAAAGTACAGCACACAGCGCGCAGCGGGCCGACGAACAGGATGACGTCATAAAACCGGCCCCGACCTGACCAAAATAACAGGATGACGTCACACGCCGGCCCAGATCTACCCAAAATAACACGATGGCGTCATACAACAGGCCCCGACCTGCCCAAAAGAACATGATGACGTCACACGCCAGGCCAGACGTGACCAAAATAAAAATGGCGTCTGGCCTACAAATCACAGCTCGGGAGGTCGCCTGGGGTGAAGTCGTCAGTGGCAGGCACTTGCTTGCTCCAGCACGACGTACCACTGGGATGAGGTTGGGGGTGCAAGATGTTCAAGGGGTAGGGAAAGGGACTCCTCTATACTAAGCAGCGCTAGCACGGCTTCTGCGAATCTCAATCAGAAAGAAACACTGCTTTTAAACAGACCTGCATACCCAGTCATTGAACACAGGTGCCGTCGCAAATGATATGAACGTGCATGGCTAGCGGCGACTATCAAGGGAGCGGTGAGCGTCATAGCTCACTGTCCTGCACAGTTCCGCCTGCACGCAACAGCCGAAAACAAATGCACTTAAAATAATAAGCGACATTTTCCCACCAGTGTTCAGCTACTTCGAAATTCAGCTGTACCCATCCTCTAATCGATTTTGACACCGTCCGGAGGGAGACTGAAGGAGCCCACGGGTCGCGTTCTGCACACATCTCCACGTGCCCCTGGCCGGACATTCCAGTTGGACGCAGAGAGGAAGGAAGTGGCTCCTTTTGTGCTTCCCAGCCAAAAGAAGCATTGCAACATGAACAGTGGGGCCTATATATCACAGTGTTTCGTCCTACACAATAGAGGATTTCTTGATCTGGAAACTGGACGTCTCTCACTTGACCAGTCATCACACCTCCCCCAAGAAGAAGAACCTTGGGTTCTTTTACGACGCATTCAACCGCTAGGTTATATAGCGTCGCTTCACACCTCCCCCGGTAGACAGACTGGTTGATGATAATATGATTATTCTGCTCTTAGTATGGAGACGGTATGTCACTAACTTCTCTTCGTAAACCATCGGTAAAGCGTGAACCGGGTACAGGGGGATATCTGGTCCATGAAACACTCCCTATGACAGTAAACATTCTTAAACACGGACCACTCATATTCACCAGAAATCTAATTCGACATTGTGGGTGCAGCCGAAATGACCACAGCCCTAGCAACACAACCAGACGAGTAGCTAGACTTAGCAATGCAGTGATAACGCAATCCGCAGTCGCAGCCACGAACCGACATCGCTTCAGTTGCGGAGGGTTTATACATCTTTTCACCCTCAACAGAATGCCACAAAGCCCCAGCTCTGCCACAAACCATTCAATTAATAAAGCACTTCTTCGTGCATTCAGTACGCCACATATATGACCAAACCTAACCGAACCATCCGATCTGCATGCACAGTCCACAACCGCATTCCTATGTCGGGCGTTTTGGTAGTTAATTGACAGGATGCGTCGCGAGAAGAAAAAAAACATTTAGTCGCACGACATGCGATATAACTCAATTGCCGGCTGAACAAACGTCACCCGTTGCGAACAGAGCACGTGACGGGCCTCCAAGCACTGCGAGGTGCTGCAACCGATCTCGTGCTGCATGTCCGACAGGTGTTCACAACACCCGCACCGGGCGCGCCAAACACACGCCGGCGTCAGCCGCCCGCCCGTCCGGGGGTGGGGCTCCACGCTGTATCACGAGGAGAGCGTGCGGCGAACACCGCGGCCGCCAACTCGCCGGACCGCGGGGGGAAATACCCAGCGAATACCACCGTCGTATGGACTGCGGTGGCGGCCAGTTCGCACGAACTATATGCTGAGCCGCATGCACACGCGAAGTTGCAGGCTACACAGACAACGCTGTTCTGATGCCGTCCGAAGCCGTGCTCGTGGGAGGAATCTGGGCGTGCTGGTTGGTTCGTGTGGTGCCAATCGGTGACGGCAACTGCAGCATCAGCAATCGGGTGCGAGATCACCTAAACTAGCGTGACCTAATATCAGCTGTCATGTTGTGGATGGGTAGAGGACAGAGGACACATGCGGTGGACATGCCTATATATATATATATATATATATATATATATATATATATATATATATATATATATATATATATATATATATATATATATATATATATATATATATATATATATATATATATATATATATATAGATATATATATATATATATATATATATAGATATATAATATATATATATATATATATATATATATATATATATATATATATATATATATACATATATATATATATATATATATATATGAATATAACAATCTTCACGACAAATTTATCTTAGGACGAGGATATATTTGCTCTTCCCTCACCCACGACAGCTTACAGGTTAAAATATCATGCCGCCACAAGAACCAATCAGGATATGTCATCTATATTTGAAACTCACAGCGTTCCAGTGACGTCAGAGCCGTCTGTGTGCCCTGCTGCACTGGCACCCTGTGATCCGGGGACGGGGGTGCGAGACGGGGGTGGGCGGGGGTGGGGTCGGTGGGTGATGCAGGTTCACAGTGACGCGGCGCCGCCTAGCGACCGGCGTCGCAGTCGGACACTACTCAGCCGGACACTACTCGGCCGGACACTACTCGGCCGGACACTACTCGGCCGGACATCACTCGGCCGGACACCACGCGGCCGGACACTACTCGGCCGGACACTACCCGGCCGGACACCCCTCGGCCGGACACTACTCTGGCGGACACTACTCGGGCGGACACCACTCGGCCGGACACTACTCGGGCGGACACTACTCGGGCGGCGTCAGTCCGCTCGGATGGCGTCGGCGGGGATGAGCGAGATGGAGGGCGCCGAGCCGCAGTGGACGCCGCCCATGCTGTCGGTGACGCTCAGCACGGACTCCCGCATCGGCAGCCGCCTGCTGGCGTCCGCCTGGGGCGGCGGCAGCAGCAGGGGCAGCGGTGTCGGCTGCTCGTGCATCTGTCGACACAACAGGGGTAGTGTCGCTGCTCGTGCATCTGTCGACACAACAGGAGCAGCGGTGTCGGCTGCTCGTGCATCTGTCGACACAACAGGGGCAGCAGTGACGGCTGCTCGTGCATCTGTCGACACAACAGGGGCAGCGGTGTCGGCTGCTCGTGCATCTGTCGACACAACAGGGGCAGCGGTGTCGGCTGCTCGTGCATCTGTCGACACAACAGGGGCAGCGGTGTCGGCTGCTCGTGCATCTGTCGACACAACAGGGGCAGCGGTGTCGGCTGCTCGTGCATCTGTCGACACAACAGGGGTAGTGGTGTCGGCTGCTCGTGCATCTGTCGACACAACAGGAGCAGCGGTGTCGGCTGCTCGTGCATCTGCCGACACAACAGGGGCAGTGGTGTCGGCTGCTCGTGCATCTGTCGACACAACAGGGACAGCGGTGTCGGCTGCTCGTGCATCTGTCGACACAACAGGGGCAGTGGTGTCGGCTGCTCGTGCATCTGTCGACACAACAGGGACAGCGGTGTCGGCTGCTCGTGCATCTGTGGGCACGACAGGGGCAGCGGTGTCGGCTGCTCGACACAAGCACCGTTTCACACGCGTCACACAGCGTACACTATGGCGACATCGTGATACACGGGAGTGCGGAAGCAGGGAACGGAAAAGTCAGATCAAAATGATGCGCACAAAAATCCCACATTGGGGCCAATATGCAAGAGCACCCGAAACGGACTCCTACGATTGCCATCGGTTTTGCCGTGAAATTAGAGATTCGGAAATGCAAACCTGTTGATTTTTGTTGCATACCTTACGCTTCCGATACAGGCAAGTGTGCGGCTTGACGGCCATTGTGCGACGTTCCGGGCACCTCCGACAGTGCATTTGCGCAGTTGTATTTATTGTCGTTACCGCGAGGGGCACGCAGGAAAAGCTGGTCGTTCCTCCTGCGAACCATTCCACTTGGCAAGGTAGTTATCGCCGAGGCGGTATGGATTCTGAAGATGACGTCACGCAGCTATGTTTACTGTTCTGCGGTGTAATGCGCCGCCAGCCATCGTGAGTCAAGCCTCCCGGACAGCAAACGTTCGCTATTGGTTCTCACCTTAGTATTTGTAGGAGGCGTTATCTTGTGTCTACGTAACTTACACTTCATTTGCTATTCGATTGTTATAATCTCCCAACAAGATTCTTCGCAGTTTGTCTTCGCATAAGAAGCGGAATGTTTTTTTTGGACGGTGATAGACATTTTCATCTCTCGAAATGTATTTTCCGTTTAGTTAAACGAATGTTTCAACCAGCGATGTATTGTTTATATGAGCCCAGATTTGCGAATTTTTCCTAAAAGTGGCAACTTCCGAAATGTCGCTACCCATGCATACGGGATAAGTCACTCAATGACAGTGCTACTGTGACAAACTCAGTGACAGTGTTGCTGTAACATACGGGATAAGTCACTCAATGACGGTGCTACTGCGACAAACTCAGTGACAGTGTTGCTGTAACAAATTCAGTGGCAGTGTTGCAGTGACAAACTCAGAGAGTATTAGAGTGACACACTCAGTGACAGTGTTAGAGTAACAAACTCGGTAACAGTGGTACTGTGACAAACTTAAGGACAGTGCTACTGCGACAAACTCAGTGACAGCGTTACTGTGGCAAACCCAATGACAGTGCTACAGTGACAAAGTCAGTGACATTTTATCTGTGACAAACTCACTGAGTGTTAGAGTGACAAACTTAGTGGCAGCTTTACTGTGACAAACTCAGGAAGTGTTAGTGTGACAAACTTAGTGACAGTGTTACTGCGACAAACTCAGTAACAGTGTTACAGTTACAAACTCAGTGATAGTGTTATTGTGACAAACTCAGTGAGTGTTAATATGATAAATTCAGTGACAGTAGTAGAATGACAAACTCAGTGACAGTGTTACAGTAAAACGGTCAGACGCAAAAACAGATCTTACTGGGCCAGTGAGAGATCAATACATTGTTATTAACATGATCGGGAAGTATATCCAATGCAAGACAATGTAAGCTTAATCACCACATATCTATCAACACTTATCCACTGCTTAACGAGAGCGAGCGGGGGAGGTAGAGAGCCAGATAGGCAGAGACAGATAGACAGAGAGACATAAAAACAGAGACACAGAGACAGAGATATAGAGAGGAGAGGAGAGGAGATGAGAGGGAGAGGCCCCAGGCCACAAACTAGACTTGAAAGTTCCTGATATGAGCAAAGCTTCGCTACTGCCACGCGAGCTACTTCTTAAATTTTGCACTGAACCACTTTCAGAACATGTTTGTTATGATGCGCTGCCACAGACCTCCATTTCCCATTGCAGACACTTTCTGTCTGCACCACGTGGAAGAACCATTCAATAAGAATCTGAATATCCCAATTCACATTGGTCGAATGTTTGATTTAATGCTTTTACCTTGTTACAGGCATCACGTGAAAATCTGAAAGTGAATCATACATAGCGTATGTCATACCAACTTACTCTCTCATGGTTCGACACGCATAGCAGCAGTAATAACGGCAAAACTGTGCTGACTTCCACGTTCGTATTTCATTTGATTATTCAAGGTCCTGTAGGAATCCATGAGCTTCATTGCGGTGAAAAACACATGGAAATTCACAACTCGACTCTCCTCATGATGTTTAAATGAGTCACTGAAAGCATCTACTTTTCAAAGTTGATACCTCCGAAGCGTGTCACCCAGCACCGCAATGGATGCTCCAAGAGCGCCACAACGTGCCACATGTTCTCGACAACCCGGCCGGCCACGCCCACCCACTTCGATGACGTCATTTGACGTGTTGGCGGCGCCGGCTGACAGCCAGTCGAGCGGCTCGTCGTCGGGCGAGAGCAGCGCCCGCAGCGAGATGCTGTCGGAGCCGAGCGCCCGCGAGGCGCAGCAGTTGCGCGTGCGCGACTTCTTTGTCAGCTTGGTGATGAGGCTCTGCTTGGCGGCCCTGGTCTTGTAGAGCTGTGGAGACGCCGGGTAGGTGCTGAGGCGACAGTCTGACGTCACGGGGAACAGTCTGACGTCACAAGCTGAGGTGGCGAGCTGTTGCAGAGGAAGGACGGCAGGGAGGTTTAAAGTGAGAGTGATAGCGAGCTGGAGAATTGGAGTGGCAGGCAAAGGGAGAGGGAGAACGGAAGTGGCGGGCTGTTGCAAAGGAAGGCCGGAAGGGAGATTTAAAGTGAGAGTGATGGCGAGATGGAGAATGGAGTAGCAGGCAGAGGGAGAGGGAGAACGGGAGTGGCGGGCTGTTGCAGAGGAAGGGCGGCAGGGAGATTTAAAAAGAGAGTGATGGCGAGATGGAGGATGGTGTGGCAGGCAGAGGGAGAGGGAGAGTGGCGAGCTGCTGCACAGTCCTCCCTACTGTAAAAGCAACACTAGTATATCAGCATTGATCCGTGACATTGCACGGAATGAGACAACCTAGAACCGGCCGTTGTCACCAAAGTTATCAGCACATCCAGGCTCCACTGATTTGAAACCCCGTGTATTCAGCACGTGCCCCGGAATCTTCCTATGCAGCAGTCAAGCCACAACACAGATACCAGCCTCAGCTATTTCTAATCATGGAAGGACTAAGCAGGGAAGAAGCGCGAAAAGGCACACTGGTTTCTCCGAATAACATCAGACCCGACGTGATGCTGAGACACCATACATATTAATAATCATTCCACCAACTCGCCAGCTGTGACCGCCAGCTGTGTTTGTCTCTCAGCAGGGCACCAATTCATGCCCGTCACAAAGGCGGGAACCCCGGGGCACAGAGCGGCGAGCCACACCTGGCTGGAGTTGTCGAACAGGTTGACACTCCAGCTGCGCGCGCGACAGCCGACGGCGCCCGCCAGCGGCGGCCTGTCGCGCCACGTGCACTCGGTGGCGCGCTGGCGGCGACACGTGGCGCAGGCCAGCTCGTGGCGCCGCTGGGTGGCGGCCGCCTCCGGCTGGCAGGTGGGCGACGGCGGCACCAGCGCGCAGACGGGCGAGGCGCGCGCCGGCCGGCCAGACTCCGGCCGCTCTGTCAACACGGCGGGGCTGACACCAACTACACCAGCTACACCAGCTACACAGTCACACCAGCCACACCAGCTACACCGGCTACACAGCCACACCAGCCACACCAGCTACACAGCGACGCCAGCTACACCAGCTACACCAGCTACACCAACTACACAGCCACACCAGCTACACCACGCCACGCCAGCTACACCAGCCACACCAAACTACACCAACTACACCAGCCACACCAACTGCACCAGCCACACCAGCTACACCACCCACACCAGCTACACCAGCCACACCAGCTACACCAGCCCCGCCAGCTACACCAGCCACACCAGCCACACCAGCCACACCAGCCACACCAGCCACACCAGCTGCTCAGTGTCAGCCTCTGGCTGGCGGGGTGAGCTAGCTTGTGGTCCAACTGCCGATGGGCTTCAGCGTTCAGAGTTGACGCACAACATACCGATGACATGATGACAGAACTGCAACACTGCATGGTGACACATTCAGACAAAGCTTTGCGGGCGTTACATGTGTACGTGACATGTGCACGTTACAGGAAAAGGAGTTACAGGAGGAGGCAAGAGGACAATGGCCCACAAGATACTATTTGGGAAGCGTTGATTTAAGGAAACATTTGCTATTCCGCGGGACGAAAAGCTTCCAAGCCGAGACGGATCGATCTGTCCCGGATGGACCGACTGGGTGAAAGTATTGCTTCAAGTGAACTATTTGAGCTTAGTTCAACTATTGGCTGCAAATAAAATGATGTGCTCTGTGTACAGTTATACAAAGGAAGTCAGGGTGTAACAGACGTGCATTTCCACTGTCCTTAGCATGATTAAGAAAGTCCGCCATGGCTTACATCAAACAACACGCTGAGAGAACAACGGGGAGTCCGAACATACATCGGCTGAAGGAATCGGCCCCCTGCGGCCAACTCCTTCCTCTTGGTAGGATATGCCCTCGCCAGTGCAAGGCATTTTGTCACCTTCTCCAGTGCACGAGGAAGGGGAGGGGGCTTTTCATCCCTCCCCTTGCGTTTCTAAACGAAGAGCGACATGAACCAAGATCAGCGTGTTGCACAATACGAGAATGCGCGATCGGTGACAGATATTGTTATATCGAGCCATTGGCTGAGGTCTCCGCTTAGCACATAAATATAATTTATTTCGCATAGATCTATAATCGTCATGTTAGACCATATTATGTGCAAAACTAATAACTGATTGGCGCTTCAAATATTCCACACAACACTCCGCAGCAACTCGGAATACCAACGACGTTTGATATGCTAAAATCCAACCAATAGGTCAAGAGCAGATGAGATCGAGGTGGCGGCATCGTTTTTAAACTTCTGTAGGGGTCCGAAACACTACGTTTTTGTGGGTAGGGTTAAAATATACTCTGAATTCAGTTTCAGCATTCAGATTAATCTCACAGTGACTCAGAAGATAGAAAAAGTCATCGGAGTTCAAATTGGGTCACCTTGAATGACCCTCGAAAGGTGAACGGAATATATATATATATATATATATATATATATATATATATATATATATATATATATATATATATATATATATATATATATGTAAGCATGTCAGCTGAATTGTCGATCACCCTACAACATGCAACATTCACCATATAGGGGAACAATTGAGATTAATTACATATAATTCGCAGCATCGAGTGAAAACAGTTTCACATGTTTCGGACTGACTTCCGGACAGCTTGCCACTGGTCTCCGTACCCGGGTCACACGAGGTCATCTGTGCACCGCCTTACCGAGGTCGGAGGGTGGGCCGGACTGGCTGCCACTGGTCTCCGTACCCGGGTCACACGAGGTCATATGCGGACCGCCTTACCGAGGTCAGAGGGTGGGCCGGACTGGCTGCCATTGGTCTCCGTACCCGGGTCACACGAGGTCATCTGTGCACCGCCTTACCGAGGTCGGAGGGTGGGCCGGATTGGCTGCCATTGGTCTCCGTACCCGGGTCGCACGAGGTCATCTGTGCACCGCCTTACCGAGGTCAGAGGGTGGGCCGGACTGGCTGCCATTGGTATCCGTACCCGGGTCACACGAGGTCATCTGTGCACCGCCTTACCGAGGTCGGAGGGTGGGCCGGACTGGCTGCCACTGGCCTCCGTACCCGGGTCAGATAAGGTCATCTGTGGACCGCCTTACCGAGGTCGGAGGGTGGGCCGGACTGGCTGCCATTGGCCTCCGTACCCGGGTCACACGAGGTCATATGCGGACCGCCTTACCGAGGTCAGAGGGTGGGCCGGACTGGCTTCCACTGGCCTCCGTAGCTGGGTCACACGAGGTCATATGCGGAACGCCTTACCGAGGTCGGAGGGTGGGCCGGACTGGCTGCCACTGGCCTCCGTAGCTGGGTCACACAAGGTCATCTGTGGACCGCTTTACCGAGGTCAGAGGGTGGGCCGGACTGGCTGCCATTGGTATCCGTACCCGGGTCACACGAGGTCATCTGTGCACCGCCTTACCGAGGTCGGAGGGTGGGCCGGACTGGCTGCCACTGGCCTCCGTAGCTGGGTCACACAAGGTCATCTGTGGACCGCTTTACCGAGGTCAGAGGGTGGGCCGGATTGGCTGCCACTGGCCTCCGTACCCGGGTCACACGAGGTCATATGCGGACCGCCTTACCGAGGTCAGAGGGTGGGCCGGACTGGCTGCCACTGGCCTCCGTAGCTGGGTCAGACGGGGTCATATGCGGACCGCCGTCCCGCCTCGAGCCGTCCCTCTCCGAGATCAGCCAGTACGTCTGCATCTGACCTTTGCCCTGGCGGACAAGAGGAATGACGGTTTGATCCTTACGGTAATTTCTGCTGGTTGTTACGGTATTTTCGGCTGGTCGTTACGGTTTTTCCCGGTGCACATCGCCTGGTCAACAAGTTACGACGACTGCACATTGGGCGAACCACCACCAAAACGATGCTTTAATGGTTTGCGCCCAAAGTCGAATACTCTTGGGCTCCCCTGGTCCATTGTACGATGACGGATGGCGAAAGGTGACGAGCTGGCGCCACCAATCACGAGCTCCACATCTAAACTACGCGCGTTGTTCTATTAGAAAAAGAGCAGTTCTGAATAACACCGAACACGACACAAACAATGTTGGCACATGGACGGACACGGCCACGCCATTCGCTAACTTCTCGAACGAAGCCGAACCGAATCCACGACACAGCGCTTACTTCATGACAACTGAACAGGAACCAGAGGACAGGGGTCCGTTCTGGCGTTCCATCGGCCACCAGAAACAAAACTAGAATGCGGATTTAATGGCGGCCAAAATCCACACCTCACAAGTGTGCAAATGCGTCACGCTCTCAAATAGTCCTAATCACAAGCAGCATGACTGTTATGGTGTCATTCGCATAGCCTTTCACTTACTACCACACATGCTACTGGCTACTGGGTGAAAACCACGGTCGGCGGCGCTTGGTTCAAATCACGACACTGCTTAATCAATGGAAACCGTGACTGCCAAAAGCGGCGACGAGCATCGGGATCGCCAATCTGTGCTGGTCTTCTCCGCCTGACATATTCTTCCATAAACGAACACAATGCACGAGTGCCAGCGTCCAAATGCCACATTCCACCACCAGGTGTCGTTTGAAATGCCGGCCGCCAACCGCCCGATCCAGGGGCTCAGCACTTACTTCATCAAAGCTCCCAACCTAATGCCCACCGCCACCTTGGCTTGACGCACGCCACCAGCCCACGGATCCAGGCGGTACACGCGCCGTGATCCGGCAGCTGATGACCTTGACACTGACCTTGACGGTGATCTCGCCGCGGTACACCAGCTCGTAGCCGCAGGGCTTGATCATGTCGGCGTGCGAGGCGGACACGTGGATCTGCAGCGCCTCCGAGGTGCTCTCCATGCGCGAGCACGTGTTGACCGTGTCTCCGAACAGACAGTAGCGAGGCATCTTCAGGCCCACCACGCCGGCACGGCCACAACACTAGGGCCTGGAGTAAGGTGACGGGGCCTGGGGTACAGGTGGCGGTCACAAACACACCACGGGCCTGGGGTACAGGCGGCATCGAAAATGGGTGGTGGTGGCGGTTACACAACACACTACAGGGCCTGGGGTACAGGTGGAGGTCACAACACACTACAGGGCCTGGGGTACAGGTGGCGGTCACACAACACACCACATGGTCTGGGGTACAGGTGGCGGTTACACAACACACTACAGGGCCTGGGGTACAGGTGGCGGTCACAACACACTACAGGGCCTGGGGTACAGGTGGCGGTCACACAACACACCGCGGGGCCTGGGGTACAGGTGGCGGTCACACAACACACCGCGGGGCCTGGGGTACAGGTGGCGGTCACACAACACACCACATGGTCTGGGGTACAGGTGGCGGTTACACAACACACTACAGGGCCTGGGGTACAGGTGGCGGTCACAACACACTACAAGGCCTGGAGTACAGGTGGCGGTCACACAACACACCGCGGGGCCTGGGGTACAGGTGGCGGTCACACAACACACCGCGGGGTCTGGGGTACAGGTGGCGGTCACACAACACACCACAGGGTCTGGGGTACAGGTGGCGGTCACACAACACACCACGGGCCTGGGGTACAGGTGGCGGTCACACAACACACCGCGGGGTCTGGGGTACAGGTGGCGGTCACACAACACACCACAGGGTCTGGGGTACAGGTGGCGGTCACACAACACACTACAGGGTCTGGGGTACAGATGGCGGTCCAACAACCACGGGCCTGGGGTACAGGCGGTCGTCACAACACACCACGGGATCTGGGGTACAGGTGGGGTCATACAACACACGCGGGGCCTGGGGTACAGGTGGCGGTCACACAACACACCACAGGGTCTGGGTACGGTGGGGTCACCACACACCACGGGCCTGGGGTACAGGTGGCGGTCACACAACACACCGCGGGGTCTGGGGTACAGGTGGCGGTCACACAACACACCACAGGGTCTGGGGTACAGGTGGCGGTCACACAACACACTACAGGGTCTGGGGTACAGATGGCGGTCGCAACATACCACGGGCCTGGGGTACAGGCGGTCGTCACAACACACCACGGGGCCTGGGGTACAGGTGGCGGTCACACAACACACCACAGGATCTGGGGTACAGGTGACGGTCACAACACACTACAGGGCCTGGGGTACAGGTGGCGGTCACACAACGCACTACAGGGCCTGGGGTACAGGTGGCGGTCACAACACACTACAGGGCCTGAGGTACAGGTGGCGGTCACACAACACACCGCGGGGTCTGGGGTACAGGTGGCGGTCACAACACATTACAGGGCCTGGGGTTCAGGTGGCGGTCAAACAACACACCACATGGTCTGTAGTATAGGTGGTGGTCACACAACACACCGCGGGGCTTGGGGTGCAGGTGGCGGTCACACAACACACTATAGGGTCTGGGGTACAGGTGGCGGTCGCAACATACCACGGGCCTGGGGTACAGGCGGTCATCACAACACACCACGAGGTCTGGGGTACAGGTGGCGGTCACACAACACACTATAGGGTCTGGGGTACAGGTGGCGGTCGCAACACAACACGGGCCTGGGGTACAGGCGGTCATCACAACACACCACGAGGTCTGGGGTACAGGTGGCGGTCACATAGCACCCCACGGTGCCTGGGATACAGGCGGACATCACAACACACTGAGGCTCTGAGTGCAGTACAGCAGTGCACCCTGAGTACAGTGTGGAGTTTGTACTGTTGTCCCTCGCTCTCCTCTCATTTTTAGATGCTCTCTTTCTCGCCAATGTACACCTGTACAGCTATTCTCCAATTGAGCCGCTCTTATCCGAACAACTTACCGTGCCTACATTCCCCGACTGGGATGTCGTTGTCGGCATCGTCATCTGTATCGTTGTAGTTTGGCGTTCTCTCTTTAATTCTGCTTCGTCTCTAATTATTTTTTTCATGACAGGCGTTCGACGGCAGCCAGGATATTACCTCCAAGTGCGTTACATGCGCCACAAATACCACACAAAACGGGCCCTCTCAGGGAGTTGTGGAAGGATAGTACTGTTTGAAAGGTTTGAAAAGTATTGCACGCGTAATGTGACCTCGAACAATATTTACGCATTCCATTGTTTTCAAAACATAGAAATACCTCGAGTGTGACACTTCATTTGCAGATGAACTCTTGCGCATACGTGTGCACACAGTTTGTCATCACCGCGTCGTAATTGTCGTGATGTTGGATAGCATCAGCCAACGGCCGGCAATGGTTCCAATATTCGCCACCTACCTGTTGGACAATTACCGCACATTCCCCATGTTGCCCAACGCAGCATCATGTTCCAACATTCAGACGCTCCCGCAAGCACGTCGCCTCAGCCCCCGGGAAGACAACGCTTGACAGTCGTCCAACACACGGACGGCCGTCCTCACCTTCTGCACCGGAACAGCCACAGACGGCACCGCGTCATCGCGACGCCACGTCATCATAGGAGGGGAAACACTGAGTACACCGGCCAGTAGGTAGGCAAGCCGGCCAGTAGGTAGGCAGTAGGTAGGCTGCACCGGAACGCAGCCGGCGGGGGGGGGGGGTCGCCCTTCCCCTCCTTTGACGATTCCTAACTACGTTCCTGCCCCCGACCGGCACCACTCTCGGCGTCGCTGTACAGTCCCCGATGATGGACTGCAAAGTTGGTCAAATGGCAAACAATAGCCAGAATAATTGCAACCCTGGCTTTACCGGATCAACGACTGTGCAAAGCCGATGATGTTTCAAGTCCCGTGTTTAGTTTGCACGGTAGATCAAGTCGTGTGGTTATGAAACACTCTACCTGGTAGCACGCAATTTCTTTTCAGCGGATTCATTTCAACCGGAAGCTTAAGTTGCGGTCGGCGCACCGACACCGGGCCCAGTTAACCGGAGTCACCGCCTCGTTCGCGACCAGTTGCCACCCGGACCCGTCCAACGTCCGAGGCGTGGGCCGTGCGACACCACGGCCGAGGCGTGGGCCGTGCGACACCACGGCCGAGGCGTGGGCCGTGCGACACCACGGCCGAGGCGTGGGCCGTGCGACACCACGACCGGGGCGTGGGCCGTGCGACACCACGTCCGCCAGCACTGACCGGTGTGGATGCTCATGCGACACCACGACCGGCCTGGGCCCGACACCATGTCCGGTGTGGGCCATGCGACACCACGCCCCGACTCTGGGCCGCGCGACACCGACCGGGGCGTGGGCCGTGCGACATCACCCACCGTACTGAGGCGTGGATGCCCATGCGACACCACGCCCCCACCCCGGCCGGCGTGGTGCCCGTGCGACACCACGTCCCGACTAGTGTGGGCCATGCGACACCACGAGGGCCCTGCACACCCCGTCTGAGGCGTGGGCCCATGCGACACCACGCCCGAGGCGTGGGCCCATGCGACACCACGCCTCCTACCCCGTACTGACGGTGTGGTGCCCATGCGACACCACGACCCCACTGACGGCGTGGGCCCGTGCGACACCACGCCCCCACCCCGTACTGACGGCGTGGGCCATGCGACACCACGCCCCGTACTGCGTGGACCGTGCGACACCACGGTCGGGGCGTGAGCCGTGCGACACCACGTCCCGCCAGCACTGACCGGTGTGGATGCTCATGCGACACCACGCCCCCCCCCCCCTCCTACCCCGTACTGACCGGTGTGGATGCCCATGCGAACTTTGAGCAGCTCGCCGGGCCGGTGCAGAATCTCAAATCTACGCATCCTTTGCATCAGGCGCAGCGCCATCGAGGCGATCTCCGACGCGTGCTTGTTACCGTTGCGCACCGGCAGCCCTGCGGGTGTATGGGTCAGGTCGGGTCAGGTCAGGTCAGGTCATATCTGACCAGCACTGGTCGGCCGGATCGGGTCAAGTCAGGTCAAATCAGGGCATATCTTACCAGCACTGCTCGGCAGGGTCGGGTCAAGTGAGGCCAGGCCAAGCCGGGTCAGCTCAGGCCACACATGATGAGCACCATTCGGTCAGGTCGGGTCAAGTCAGGTCATATTTGATCAGCACTGATCAGTCGGGTCGAGACAAGTTAGATCAGGTCAGGCCATAACTGATCAGTACTGATCGGTCGCGACAGGTCAAGTGAGATCAGGTCAGGTCATATCTGATCAGCACTGATTGGTTCCGGTCAGGTCCAGTCAGATCAGGTTAGGTCATTTTCTATCATCACTGATCGGTCGGTTCGGGTCAGGCCAGGTCAGGTCAGATTAGGTCAGGTCATATCTGATCGGCACTGATCGGTCTGGTCATGTCGGGCCAAATCAGGCTAGGCCAGGTCAGATCAGGTCACGTGCGAAGTAACCGGGACCGACTGGCCAAGTCAGGATGGGTAGATAGGGTGGGACCTGATGGACGGGGTACTTCATGCATGGTTGTCATGAGTCCGGTTGAATCAATACAAGAGCTTTGAAAATAGCAATACCCTTTCACATTGATTGCATTCATGCAATATCAAAGTAGCTTCCCATCCACAGGATCATTTTCTGCTGTCAACTACAGCTGAATTAACCTATCGCCGGAACGCTAATTTCTTCAACAAAGTTGGATTCTGGACTTGGGGCACAAACTAAACAAAGAGGCTTCTCAAGTCCATATTAGGTCTCCATTTCATAACCAAGCACATCTTGGAATGTAGATCAACAACACACTCTACCAGGTCCATGCCCTCGCTTATTCATTTAATGAGGCCCGTGTCATCTGCATAAACCCTTTGACGGCCTACAGACACCACATGTAGAATGCAGAACGAGTTTTGGCTCCATGGAAGAACTAAAGCCAGTATTGGAAGACTCCTCCACGTTTCGATCGGTTTCTTCTCCGGGCGTCGTCGGGAGCCTAACCATGGATAGATTGGTTGATATGTCTGCGAGTCGCGAACTTAGCCTTGAGTCGCATGTATAATATTCATGGCGCTGATGGGATTCGAGCCGGTATCTCGCATTCAACTTCACTTTGCAATTGCACTTTTTACATTGAGGCGAGTCCAGTAGTGAATGTGACAGCTTTCTCCGCCGCCCATAACCACATGCGATCACGGGGGGGGGGAGAATCCGTGAACTATTATTTCTCTACTTTCATCGGGCCTCAAGCTGAATACGTTAGGCTGTCGTGCGATGCCAGAACCATCTATCGGGGGGGGGATTATCCAGGCGAGAGTTCTATGGAGGGGTGGTTCTCCCCTCGAACGTCCGTAAAGATGAGCACCACATCGGTAGAAGGCAGTGTAGACCTCGCCACCATTCGCCCCGCCCCTTCCCACCGGTGCGACACATATGCCGGTGCGTCCCCTGAATGCGTTGTTGAGTCTAAAGCACCCTTACAAGGCACGGCCGACACCCGTTTCGTAACGAACATTTTCCAAGTGATTAAGCGGGAAGAAAATGGGGTTTTCATGCCATTATTTCCAGTCAACGCCTAGGACTCATGCTAAGCCTGAACAACATTGGGAAGGATGGGGGAGTACCCCTCCCCAAAAGTTCACCCCTGATGGTCATTATAGTCGCATGCAAGTGCTTCTACTATGCCCTTACCCGATACTACGACGTAGGCATCGCCAATCGTCTCCACTTTGTAGACGTCGTAGTTCCCGATAATCGAGTCAAAACACGTGTACAGTTCGTTGAGCAAATCCACCACCTGCGAAGGGTCAAATAGGGTGTAATTAGCATGGGCGTATCCAGGAAATTTGACGGAGGATGCACCTGTCTGGAAGGGCACCATTTCTCCGGAGGGGCACCACTGAATTTGAAGACATTTTTGAGGCGCAAGAAATGCACTCGAGCGTTATTCAGGGGAGTATCTGCTCTACTGACAAGGGCACCATGGCTGAAAACCTCGCTGTGGGTGTGTGTGTTTTTTGTGGGGGTAGGTGTTTGTTGTTTTTTGTTGGGTTTTCTCACCAGAGCGTCCTTGGAAAGGTGGCGAAAAACAAGGCCAGCAATGGAATGAGTTTTGCAGCAAGGAATAACCCCGCTCCCAGAAAATGTGGCTTCAAAGACATTCATGCCATTTAAATCTGACGGACATCTAAACAATGTCAACAGCATAGCATCTGAATCCATGGTCCACATGTGACTGGAGGTGAGCAAATGTGGTGGTGTGGGTGGCAGGGTGGCTCACACGCCACCGCGGCGACTCCGATAAGCGTTAAGTTGGTGATGATATGCGTAGTAAGCAGTCCTGAACACCCGGCCGAATGAAGTGGTGGTGTGGGTGGCAGGGTGGCTCACACGCCACCGCGGCGACTCCGATAAGCGCTAAGTTGGTGATGATATGCGTACTAAGCAGTCCTGAACACCCGGCCGAATGAAGTGGTGGTGTGGGTGGCAGGGTGGCTCACACGCCACCGCGGCGACTCCGATAAGCGTTAAGTTGGTGATGATATGCGTACTAAGCAGTCCTGAACACCCGGCCGACGGAAGTGCGAAATTTATTTTTGAACGAAGAATTCTTGATTAAAAAGGAACACGTGCATGATGACTGGATACTTCGATTAGCATGGGCGACGTTTTGTACAGTGTGATTATTTACTGGAAAAAGTCCGCCATTTAAACAGGCGTCTTTTGGGATTCCTGGATCTGTCAGGCCATTAACTTTGCTTTTGAAAACCCTAACTAGGGTGTTGGTCAAGACTGCAGGTGAAATGAAATGTTTTCTGTGACGAATATATTTTCCCAGCATTCATTTGGCATGATCATTGCACTGTAGATCCAAACGGGGTACTGGAGGAATCCGCTCCCCACTCTCCAGGTGGAAAACGCCACCCGATCGTGAAGTTAAGGGCAAGTGAAGGGACTGCAATCCTGCTCAACTTTTGTTCGGCCGAAATCTGCTCTCTAAATGACCAGATTTCACCAGTCACATACATTTTCAGCGCAAGACTTCTCTTTGAGAGCAACTGTCGCCCTTGAGGGAGGCCAGAATGTACTCACTCGATTTCGATCAGCGAAGTCTCTGAGAAAATGGCAAACCTGGACAATTGCGTACGCATCCCACAACAAATTTATGGGTTCGCCAGTGGATCATTATCGCCTGTCACTGCGCTGATCATCTATTTCACATGATTCATCCAGACTTTTCCTATAGTTGACAGATTTCGTTTACTACCTCCTACCTCCAGCAGCAGCGGAACTAACTCAAAAACAGAACATACGGTTCCAATCAGGGTCTATTTTGGAATATAATACGTTTGAAACCACATGAGCCTGGTGTTCAGAGACAAGATCGACTGAACATTCGAAGGGTTTCAAATTTATTGAACGATACTAATCATACCTATCAACTGCTTGTAGATAAAAGAGAACTTTGCCTCGTGGGGCATGGAAATGCCCGCAACAAATGTCCATAACTTGGCGCGGTCAAATAACGTTGCCGGGAGCTAATAAAACAATCGTCTTCATTTTTTCATGCATGCCGCCACCCAGCGAAAATCTGGTGACACCCTACGGCAAACCGAAATTGGCGTCATGATGAAGGTCCACCGACGTCGCGAACGCAGAGAGGAATATCGTAGGCTTATAATTTTAGGCACTATGTTCTATATTCGTATAGTCGAATGCGAACGTACGAGAAATTGCCCTAGCGGCCACCAAGCGACCCTATAGTACCTGCAACGGCGTAGAGGTGGCGCTGAGTGCGGTGAAACCGACAATATCACTGAAGCAGATGGTAACACTGTCGAAGTCCTCGGGCAGCACCGGCTCGCCCCGCTTCAGAGATTCGGCCACAGTTCTGAGAAGCACGGTAACCGGTCACGGGCGCCATGACGCCGGGACGTGCGGCCATCCACCGACAGGTCGCCGGTTCCATTCCCGTTGCAGCCATGCAGCCAGGGATGGAGCTTTGTGTGCTTTTGGGAGGGCACTTGCCCCCTTCCCCCAATGTCGGCTGTGCCTCCCGAAAAATATCAACATTTAACATGGAAACCTACGTGGTTTGTCCCTCGATCAACCTGGATCCCACAGCATGCGACTCTCTATAAGAAGGAAGCAGGAGCTTACGAGTGAGCTACGAGCTTACGAGCGCAACAGCAGCAGAGGAACAGTATGCTGATGCTGCAGGGCGCACAGAAGCAATGCCAGCCCCAGCTCCTCCAATAAGACTTTTGATGAGGCGGATAGGAGAGTAGGAGAGCACACTTTCTAGCAAAGTTCAGCAATATTGGGCAAATGTTGGCAGCTTCAAACCAGCTTAAAGTACTTCAAACCACTGTTGTTTTATTAGCGACAGTTACTTTTAACTTTATATTTTTTCTGAGGACGTACGCGCATCACCAACTCCAAAGCACGCGTCGTCGACTGTCAGGGTGTTTCGCCAAGTACTTCTGCGAAAGTTGACACGCGAAAATATTGGCCCGAGAGAGACTCACCTATTTGGAACCTGGAATGGACTTACAAATCGTCACAATGGTCATAATAGGCACAATAGGTACAATATATATATGTATGACAGCCTATGATCCCAACGTTCACCCAATTACAGGTATGGGCTCGACAAGGTTGGCATGTGACCTCATCCTCTAGCCAGAGCATGGCGCACCAACGAGGTGGTGATTTTTGCAATTCGTCACGGTCGACTCACATTCCGGCTAACGATGCATTTCTTCACGGTCATGCCTGATCCCTCACCATAATTCTCTGGCGTTAAACACCGTGTCCGATTTCCTGAATGGTGGGCTATGCGACATACTTTTGACATTCGTAGCGACGTAAGTTGCCCATCTCCACTTGTGACCAGATTACGTGTCAAACATAACAGGATGCAAACCCTGCAATACAACGCGCAATGTTGGGTGTTGGAAGCTCGTGAACAAACGAACAAGGGGCAAAACGAACTTTCTCTCCACTGGGAATCACTTCCAGTTAAGCCACTCGCCATTGCTGGCGGGTAGATACGCTGTAGATACCCGTACAAAAGTATTTCGTCCCCATGAATGTGACCTTCGACCCCAAACTTCCAGTTAAGCCACTCGCCATTGCTGGCGGGTAGATACGCTGTAGATACCCATACAAAAGTATTTCGTCCCCATGAATGTGACCTTCGACCCCAAACTTCCAGTTAAGCCACTCGCCATTGCTGGCGGGTGGATATACGCTGTAGATACCCATAACATGATTTGCCCTGAATTGATTTCGACCCCAAACTTCATTAAGCCCTCCTATACGCTGTAGATACCCGTACAAAAGCATTTCGTCCCCATGAATGTGATCTTCGACCCCAAACTTCCAGTTAAGCCACTCGCCATTGCTGGCGGGTAGATACGCTGTAGATACCCGTACAAAAGTATTTCGTCCCCATGAATGTGACCTTCGACCCCAAACGCCACTCGAAACACGGCCCGGTGGCACCGTTCCCAACCGCTTTGACCTGTGACCTTGCCTCCGGGTGTTGACGCAGGCGTCCTGGCGCCCTACTCAATGGATCGAAGGTCACCTGATCACCCTAGACTAATCGCTTCGTTCGCCAAATGCTATTCACGGACCGGCCGGGCTATTAAATCGACTGAAACCGAATTAGGACCTGAGGTGTGCGGACGTGGGTAGGTAGGTGGCGATGCGTGGGTACGATACACACCCCTGGCTTAATATAGGCGATGAAGAATATGTGGCACGAATTTTTGTGAAATAGTTTGATATTTTTAGAGTTTTTCCTTTAATAATTTATCTAAGGTTTTCATAAAGCTGTCATGTAAAAAAAAGGAAAAATAATTCAATAAAGATGTTCAGAAACAAGGCCAAAGATGGTATGTATGTATATATATATATATATATAAAATATTTTTTGATTTATTTTTATTTATGTACTTTTTCTTATTTTGATGTACTTGGGACTCGATTTGAACCGTTTAGCCCTTTGCCAACCACACAATGCTATATTTCGGCAAACATTGCCAAGTTATTACACAACTTTCAATCATAAGTGAAAGTGTCATGCAAATGTCTTATCTGCTCTCACGAATGTCCGCTTGATACCACTAAATGGCGTCGTGTACTTGCGACGCAAACAGCGCTAGGCAACCAACTGGCACGTTCATTACCATGTGACGTAATTATTGTCAAGCTACAACGACACAACATGAAATGATCAACATGAATGATCAACATGAATGAAATTACGACACAACACGAAATGATCTGGAGACTGATAGCCTCCTGCGGGCCTGCTCGCCTGCTTCGTTCAAGGCACCCACTTCACATGTCAGCCCTGTCGCACCAGTGATTTATGGCAGATGCGGATACTGCCAAGATGGAGGAGAGCCTCCAGCCGGTTGCGGCTCAAATTGAGCTGCACTTTGCTCGGATTTCCCTTGTTCTGTCCATCATCAATATGTGTAACGTTCACTTGCGCGAATTTCTGAAGAATTCTGCGCGAATTCGAAGTTATGTTGTCTGAAGCAAACTTCAGATTTCGACCAATGGCAAACGAACGCCTCGTGGACCATTCCGCTGGAACAGCTGGCTGATACCTGGGCAGCATGCGATACAGCAGCTCCTCCGTCTTCTTCTTCTCCTCCATCAGCTGATGGGTGCGCTCCTGCACCAGGCCCTCCAGGTTGTACGAGTACTTCTCCATCAGCTCCAGCATGTTGTCGAAGATGTTCGGCTTCCTGCGCGACAGGGGGCTGGGTCAAACCGCGCCGGTGGATGGAGGAAGTGGATGGGGGAAGTGAATGGAGGAAGTGGATGGAGGCAGTGAATGGAGGCAGTGAATGGAGGAAGTGGATGGAGGCAGTGGATGGAGGCAGCGGATAGAGGCCGTGGATGGAGAAAATGGATGGAGGCAGTGAATGGAGGAAGTGGATGGAGGCAGTGGATGTAGGAAGTGGATGGAGGAATTGGATGGAGGGAGTGAGTGGAGGAAGTGGATAGAAGCAGTGGATGGAGGCAGTGAATGGAGGAAGTGGATGGAGGAAGTGGATGGAGGCAGTGGATGTAGGAAGTGGATGGAGGAAGTGGATGGAGGGAGTGAATGGAGGAAGTGGATGGAAGCAGTGGATGGAGGGAGTGAATGGAGGAAGTGGATGGAGGCAGTGGATGGAGGCAGCGGATAGAGGCCGTGGATGGAGGAAGTGGATGGAGGGAGTGAATGGAGGAAGTGGATGGAAGCAGTGGATGGAGGCAGTGAATGGAGGAAGTGGATGGAGGCAGTGGATGTAGGAAATGGATGAAGGAAGCGGATGGAGCGACGAACCTGCTGGCTGAGATTCACTGCGTAACATACAATTTAAGTCGAAATGCTGACTAAACATACGTGCGCAGTGCGAAACGAACAGACGGGAAGCCATTCATCAATGTCAACATCTGAAGCTGATCCAATTGTGCTGTCGTTGTCTATGTGGTGACATGATGTCCAAATTCACCTAACTGAATATTCCCAATCGACGAGCCTTGATTCTGATTGTCCTAGGCTCGAGAGCACGGCGTCGGAACCCAGGCCGCGCGGGTCTCCCAGCCGAATTTGCCATGTGAGGGAAAGGCAGATATTTTACCCACAGGTATCCCCGGAACTACTTTGGCAATGTAAATGATCTCCGGACGGAAATCAGTCATAGACCAAATATTAGGCAGTCTTGTCTCGGGGGGGGGGAGGGATTGCCTTAGGCCCCCGTATGGGTTTTTTCAGTGATATGGAAATTTGCGGCGTGCAGCACCACCATGGTTTCAGCCCCATCTCATTCATGTCTTGTGCATCGGATGTGAAAGTTTCAACCTCAGGTCATGTAAGGACGCTGACCAAGCTCAGGTCAAAGAGGTCCACTTTCAAAAACGTTTCAGGATGGACAATGCATCAAAAGGAAAAGATATTGAACTCAAATTTGCCATGTGAGAACAATTCGTCCGTGCATACAACACGAATATCTCGGATTTGTTTGAGATCTCGGCCCATGCTGGAACAATTTTTTTTGTGTAATATGTATGTGCTTTTAACAACATTTTTTCCTTGGTATACAAGCCAAAATGTGAGAAGTTCCCTATTCAATTTAATTAATATCCGTCAAGTGACCTGAGGCCTGGTCAACATAAAGTGCACCTTAGTGCACTTTATGTTGACCAGGCTGCAGCACGCCAAGGGAAAAACGTTTTTAGACACTCCTGTATGTATTTGTTTCGAGTTTCATGGCCTAAGTAGCATCAGACTTGCCTTTAACGACCTATATCACCCAATGGAACAAAAACTATGAAGCACAGTCCAGGCCAAGGTCCTCCTAGGTCATTCTCCTATAACATTGTTATATTTTTTAGTCTCATACATGTTAAAATATATCGAAATGAAGCATACTACATAATTACCATTTGGCAGTGCTTACAACACGTATGTCTAATACTTGTGTTTGAGGTCAGGTTAGTGACCTAAGGTCACTGCAAATTTCGACCCATGATGGGTCAATGTTGCCATTTTCATAATACGCGTTGTGTAACTGACCATGAAATGTAGTACGTTTTAACTCAAATGTCGTGTGTCCGGCAATGGAGATATACAATGTTTTTCCAGTCAACTTTTGTGATGAATAACAATTTTAGGCTGACAATTACTTTTAAATAAAAGGAGAGGCCATTTTCGGACCATACTCGTCGAGGGCGTTCCGATGATACCCGGTTCGCTTTCCCGTACCGCTTTGTTTGGAAGATAAAGGGAGTCTTTAACCTTCCCCTGAGACGGGAAGTGAGGATCTGACCGGAGAGATGGGTGGGTGCACTTGAGGATCTATGAATGTAGAACACCTCAGTCTCCAACCCCCATAGTCCAATGGCTCTGGCATTAGTGGTGACAATGGTTTGCTAGTGCAAAAGTACCTGACGTCAGAAAACGTCCGGTACAAATATCATAAGTACCCAACCATAACCATCATCCTAAGCGAACATCTTTGATATTTGAGCGGTCATAAACCGGGAGCATGCTATGTATCGACTGTATGCCATACACACATATTACATCTTCCGTATCTTGAGGCTTAAAAATAATGATAAAACAATCCTGCACTCATCATTTTTCAATCACATCATTTTCTTTTCGTCATCCGGGATCAGTGAAGTGAAAATTCTGAGATATACATTTTGTAAAACTTTGCCGTAGTCATTTTAGATCATTTTAGATACGTAAAATGGTGTATCTGATTTGCCGTGCTTTTGACAAACAGCTAAGTCTTCAAGCTCCCGCAACAAAATTCCTGGTTCCGCTCCTGTCCAGACCATATGCAGGGTGGGCTTTTGCCCACCCTGCATATGGTCCCAGCCAAGGCCCATCCCGGCCTTGGCGGTAAGCTGACCCGTGGTAATTGACCTTCATCAGTGATGTATTACCGTCAGCTATTAAGTGAGGTAGACGAAAATCGACCTTTATGCCGGAGTCTATTCTCCTTGTTCTTCTTGTTATTCACGTGCCGCTTGCGGACGTAAGCGAACGTGAATGGCCGTCAGCCACAAACAGCGCCGTCGGTCCCCCGGGCAGAGGTAACAGCGCCGTCGGTCCCCCGGGCAGAGGTAACAGCGTCGTCGGTCCCCCGGGCAGAGGTAGCAGCGTCGTCGGTCCCCCGGGCAGAGGTAACAGCGCCGTCGGTCCCCCGGGCAGAGGTAGCAGCGTCGTCGGTCCCCCGGGCAGAGGTAACAGCGCCGTCGGTCCCCCGGGCAGAGGTAACAGCGCCGTCGGTCCCCCGGGCAGAGGTAGCAGCGTCGTCGGTCCCCCGGGCAGAGGTAACAGCGCCGTCGGTCCCCCGGGCAGAGGTAGCAGCGTCGTCGGTCCCCCGGGCAGAGGTAACAGCGCCGTCGGTCCCCCGGGCAGAGGTAACAGCGCCGTCGGTCCCCCGGGCAGAGGTAACAGCGTCGTCGGTCCCCCGGGCAGAGGTTCCGGCACAGCTGACATCTGGCGCGGTCTGAACTCGCGGCACACAGACCAGCTCCGTGTGAGGACTGGATGATTCGACAATGGGCACAGTGTCCTCAGTGTGCTTACAGTCCGTTCCCAGTGCTCACAGTCCGGCCCCGGTACTCACAGTCCGTTCCCAGTGCTCACAGTCCGGCCCCGGTACTCACAGTCCGGCCCGGGTACTCACAGTCCGGCCCCGGTACTCACAGTCCGGCCCGGGTACTCACAGTCCGGCCCCGGTACTCACAGTCCGGCCCGGTACTCATAGTCCGGCCCCGGTACTCATAGTCTGGTCCCACTGCTCACAGTCCGGCCCCACTGCTAACAGTCCTGCCCCGGTACTCACAGACCGGCCCCGGTACTCACAGACCGGCCCCGGTACTCACAGTCCGGCCCCGATACTCACAGTCCGGGCCCGGTACTCACAGTGCGGCCCCGGTACTCACAGTCCGGCCCCGGTACTCACAGTCCGGCCCCGGTACTCACAGTCCGGCCCCGGTACTCACAGTCCGGCCCCGGTACTCACAGTCCGGCCCGGTACTCATAGTCCGGCCCCGGTACTCATAGTCTGGTCCCACTGCTCACAGTCCGGCCCCACTGCTAACAGTCCTGCCCCGGTACTCACAGACCGGCCCCGGTACTCACAGACCGGCCCCGGTACTCACAGTCCGGCCCCGGTACTCACAGTCCGGGCCCGGTACTCACAGTGCGGCCCCGGTACTCACAGTCCGGCCCCGGTACTCACAGTCCGGCCCCGGTACTCACAGTCCGGCCCCGGTACTCACAGTCCGGCCCCGGTACTCATAGTCCGGCCCGGTACTCACAGTCCGGCCCCGGTACTCACAGTTCGGCCCCGGTACTCACAGTCCGGGCCCGGTACTCGCAGTCCGGGCCCGGTACTCACAGTCCGGCCCCGGTACTCACAGTCCGGGCCCGGTACTCACAGTACGGCCGCGTTACTCACAGCCCGGCCCCGGTACTCACAGACCGGCCCCGGTACTCACAGTCCGGCCTGCATCTCCTTAAGACTGAGTCGGATCGTCCTGAAGTCGGGTCGCTCGTCGGGCTCCTCGCGCCAGCAGTCGCGCATGCAGCGCAGCACGTAGTCGGCGCACTGTAGCCGCTCCGTGTCGGGCCGATGTACCCGGCCGCCGTACAGCTCCGGGTGTACCAGCCGCTCCTGGATCTCTGTCCACAGAGAGGCCCGGTCAACAGCCGCTCCTGGATCTCTGTCCACAGAGAGGCCCGGTAACCAGCCGCTCCTGAATCTCTGTCCACAGAGAGGCCCGGTCAACAGCCGCTCCTGGATTTCTGCCGAACAAGTTCGTTCATCAGCAATCTCTATCTCTCTCTCTCTCTCTCTCTCTCTCTCTCTCTCTCTCTCTCTCTCTCTCTCTCTCTCTCTCTCTCTCTCTCTCTCTCTCTCTCTCTCTCTCTCTCTCTCTCTCTGCCTCTGCCTCTGCCTCTGTCTCTGTCTCTGTCTCTGTCTCTGTCTCTGTCTCTGTCTCTGTCTCTGTCTCTGTCTCTGTCTCTGTCTCTGTCTCTGTCTCTGTCTCTGTCTCTGTCTCTGTCTCTGTCTCTGTCTCTGTCTCTGTCTCTGTCTCTGTCTCTGTCTCTGTCTCTGTCTCTGTCTCTGTCTCTGTCTCTGTCTCTGTCTCTGTCTCTGTCTCTGTCTCTGTCTCTGTCTCTGTCTCTGTCTCTGTCTCTGTCTCTGTCTCTGTCTCTGTCTCTGTCTCTGTCTCTGTCTCTCTCTCTCTCTCTCTCTCTCTCTCTCTCTCTCTCTCTCTCTCTCTCTCTCTCTCTCTCTCTCTCTCTCTCTCTCTCTCTCTTTCTCTCTCTTTCTTCTCTTACCACTCCAAACTCACTCTTACTCTCATTGTCATTCCCTTACGCACACTCGCTTCCAGGATTTCTACAGTTACAGACTCTGTTACAGCTGATGCAGAAGCGAAAGCAATAACATCCATCTATTCTTGCTATTATGACCACTGTGGCCATGCCTGGCAATTATAATCGAAGAAACAACCGTGACAAGGACATGCAGCCAGTAACGTTGCGTCAGGGACGGTGGCATTATTCTAAGCGGCTCGCCCGCAACCCCACCTTTGAGCGATTCCTGCGTATCGCCCCAGGGTCCCTTGCGTCCGATGACCTCGTACAGGATGATGCCGAAGCTGTAGACGTCGCCCTTGGGCGTGCCCCGCGGCGGATGGTTGGGAGTACGCAGCAGCTCGGGCGCCTTCCACAGCAGCGCCGTCTGACTCGACTTCGTGCCTTCTGAGCTGGCTGGGGACGGACGGTGGCGAGTCAGTCGGAGCTGGGGACGGGTCGCGGGGTTACCCAGAGCTGGGGATGGATAGGTGTCAGCTGTGGCTGGGGACGGGTGGCGGGTGCCAGCTATGGCTGGGGACGTGTGGTGGATGTCAGCTATGGCTGGGGACTGTTCATGCGTGTCATGGCACCTACATGGTGTTCATATTTGTGCATGAGTACACTTACGCATCCATCCATATGACGCACGCCCAACAGAAAATCACGTACTTTTTGAATACAGATTGAAGACTGATCCCACACATGAGAAACACCAACCACTACGAATTTGTTTGCGAGCCTGGCCGATCCGGTACATGAAGGCTTCGGAACGGGAGAAATGCTCGATGCTCTACACAAGAGCATCGAGCATTAATGATATTAATGGCAAGAGCATTAATGGCAAGAGCAAGCCATTAATTGCAACCAGCGCAACAACCGCTGGCGAGGTCAGAGGCCAGCCAGGGCGAACAGAGGATTGATCAAATGCGTGAAGGCGGCGCACATACAAGGCGTTCCCTAGAGTAACCACCCCACTACCTAGTTCCTTCCTCTCGGTCCCGCTCTGTCTTCCCGTTCCGAGCCGTGATGTGCGGTGGTACGCGCTCATCAGTCCTGATGAGGAAGCTGAGCAGGAACGGGGTTGTAAGTACGCTGATCCATTTCCTTCCGCGCGACGGCCTGATTTCGAAGGCGCTGGTGGTACTTGTCCAGCACGGGAAGAAAGACTGCACCTCGGCCTTACAGTATAGATCCCACTGATAAGATGCTTTCCACTACCGTAGTTCCATACCGTAGTAACGTGAGCATGGTACGAGCATGCACTTTGTAGTTTGTGAGATACGACGTACGAGCCCACCCTGATACCGGAGCTTTCCTTGTCGTGACAAGCATTTCTTAATTCGTCGGTTTCGACCCCACCCCCTCCCAGCGCACCTATTATCCAGCGCTCCCACCAGGATCAAAAATCTTTCAGCATCAGACGATTGAACCATTGACGCTGCCCATTAAACGTGCGCCCAAGGCCGCCCGGACGGCAGGGATTCTACGGGAATGCATTGCTCCGCCACAAGATGATATCCAGTTTGCCGTTCGAGGCAGTCCGGATGACCAAGCGTTTATCGGGCACTCCGTGGATTCTATCCCGGACGCACAAAAAAAATTCGGGTACTTGGTCGGCGGCCAGGATCGTAGCGCTGGTGTTTTTTTATGAGGTGCAAGCTTCGCGAAAGTCTCGCATGCTATTCGATCAGCGTGGAGGCTGCAGGGCATATTGTAGCAAAAAGCCAACGTTGAAATTGTTTTCCGATGCTGAACAGTCGCATATTCTGGAAAAACTTCGCCGTGAATATGACGCATCGACACATCAAGTGACGCCCGGCTAGAATATCGTTGGCGCTCCGAACGCGCGGATCAAGATTCAATCTGATGTCGCGTAGACTCAATTTCCACCCGGGCGGCCTCGAACGCTCGATCAAAAGATTTCACCGCGCGCTGATTCGCAGCGTCGATGCCCATTCAAAACACTGCGCGTGTCCTGCCGCCGTCAGGCCAATCAGTTGAAGTCGACACCTGCACGTGACTGATGTTGCTGTGGGCGCGCCAGCGGCAGCCAAACCCCAGGACGGCACGCTCGGCCGAGCTCCAGCGCTGTCTGAGCTCCCATCTGAGTCTCTCCCACACCCGCTGCCTGAGTCTCTCCCACACCCGCTGTCTGAGTCTCTCCCACACCCGCTGCCTAATTCTCTCCCACACCCGCTGCCTGAGTCTCTCCCACACCCGCTTTCTGAGTCTTTCCCACACCCGCTGCCCGAGTCTCTCCCACATCAGCTGTCTGAGTCTCTCCCACACCCGCTGTCTGATTCTCTCCCACACCAGCTGTCTGAGTCTCTCCCACACCAGCTGCCCGGGTCTCTCCCACACCCGCTGTCTGAGTTTCTCCCACATCCGTTGCCTGAGTCTGTCCCACACCCGTTGCCTGAGTCTCTCCCACACCCGCTGTCTGAGTCTCTCCCACACCCGCTGTCTGAGTCTCTCCCACACCCGCTGTTTGAGTCTCTCCCACACCCGCTGCCCGGGTCTCTCCCACATCCGCTGTCTGGGTCTCTTCCACACCAGCTGCCCGGGTCTCTCCACACCCGCTGTCTGAGTCTCTCCCACACCCGCTGTTTGAGTCTCTCCCACACCCGCTGCCCGGGTCTCTCCCACATCCGCTGTCTGGGTCTCTTCCACACCAGCTGCCCGGGTCTCTCACACCCGCTATCTGAGTCTCTCCCACATCCGTTGCCTGAGTCTTTCCCACACCCGTTGCCTGAGTCTCTCCCACACCCGCTGTCTGAGTCTCTCCCACACCCGCTGTCTGAGTCTCTCCCACACCCGCTGTTTGAGTCTCTCCCACACCCGCTGCCCGGGTCTCTCCCACACCCGCTGCCTGAGCCTCTCACACACCCGCTGCCTGAGCCTCTCCCACACCCGTTGTCTGAGTCCCTCCCGTCTGAGTCCTTTCCGTCTGAGTCTCTCCCGTCTGAGTCTCCCCACAAGGGGACGGCTTTAGGGGGCGCCGACTACTCAGGCGATTTTGCGCCCATGACATCAAGTGGACTGTTTTGACTTCTGAATATCATTTCCGTGCCTACTCTGCCGGCTGCCGGTACCTGGTGAGGCACATAAACCAAAACCCTGTCGCCACGTGTTCAATACGACCTTGCACCAAGCCGGCCCCGTAGCAGCGTTCCTCAGCGCCCCTAGTCCAGTTAATCGCCACGACACGCCATATTATTGACATTCAGTTGTCCACAGCCGATAGAGTCTGTTCAGAATCCGTGCGGAAGTGGTGCGTACGGCCCCGACACCACCCACACACCACCGCAGTCCGCGTATTGTGAGCCATCGCCGACGTGGCGTAGCCTGTGACGTCGGTGCCGGCGGGCTGTCCGAGAATCGTCTGCGCTTCTAAATGACAGACGGAGTGCATTCAGGTGTTATCCGCCATCGTGGCGGCCTTCATCTGGTCTGATCAGATTGTGTCGAGGTTCCGATCTTTCTACAGACGCTTCCCACAAGCCCTCCGGTTATATAGCTCGAGTCCTAATATTTAATATGCATAAGTAAGAACAGTATCAATGATATAATTATATATAGGTATTATTATTATTATTATTATTATTATTATTATTATTATTATATTATAGACATATATATATATATATATATATATATATATATATATATATATATATATATATATATATATTATGCATTACATGATAATAATTGGAGATACAATCCGACGGGCGAGCATAGTCTTTGATTCACCCAGTTTAGCACTTGCTGGATTCTATAACGTCGGTGCAGTCCTACCGCTACTGAGCAGGGAACACGGCGCGTGGCCGGCGGCACTGCGCTGCTGACCGTGACCTGACGTAGGCGGAGGTGGCACCTTTGAACTCGTGCAGGCCGTGGCCGGTGATCTGCAGCACCCATCTGGAGTCGACCAGACACCTGGAGGAGCGCAGACTGCCGTGCGAGACGATCTCGCTGTCGTGCAGGTAGATCATCCCCTGCGGCGAGCGGCGCCGGCTTCGTCAGTTCTTGCAGAAGTCAATCGTCAAGTCAGTCCTCAAGCAAGTCCTCGCCAAGTCAGTCCTCAAGCCGGTCTTCACCAGTCAGTCAGAAGTCAGTCCTCAAGTCAGTCACTGACTTGTCAGTCAGAGAACTGACATGAAGTCAGTTCTCACCAGTCAGTCCTCAAGTCAGTCCTCAAGTCAGTCCTCAAGTCAGTCCTCACCAGTCAGTCATCAGAAGTCAGTCATCAAGTCAATCCTCATGTCAGTTATCACCAGTCAGTCCTCAAGCCAGTCTTCAAGTCAGTCCTCAAGTCAGTCCTCAAGTCAGTCCTCATGTCAGTCCTCAAGTCAGTCCTCATGTCAGTTATCACCAGTCAGTCCTCAAGTCAGTCCTCAAGTCAGTCCTCACCAGGAAGTCCCCAGCATGAGCGTACGAACGACATCAGATGAAGCGACGGGGACGGAACCATTATGAAGTCGCTTCTGCTCTTACAACAACACCGGGCTCACGTCAACCCTCGCCTACCGAGGGGTATGCTACCCCCCCCCCCCCTCCCTCCCTCCCTCCCTCCCTCCCTCAGTCAGTCTGCTTAAGCCGTGGGCGCCAAACCGATT
Source organism: Ashinkailepas kermadecensis (assembly GCA_034440615.1). NCBI lineage: Eukaryota > Metazoa > Arthropoda > Thecostraca > Neolepadidae > Ashinkailepas > Ashinkailepas kermadecensis. The sequence goes on from JAOTOM010003608.1 coordinate 56,776, forward strand.
GAGATAGCATCGTGAAATTTCGGCTCACGTGGCGAGACCTTGATGCCATTTCGGATACATGATCACGAACCGTCATGATCATGATCACGAACCGCCATGATTACACGGCGATCGGGAGGAAGCGCTGTCTATGCATGCCCAAGTCTAAAGACCGGATCGGAATGACACGAAGCGCGAACATATATTTACATCTTGGGACAAACGACTGGATTGTATTCACATCTTCCAGTGAAAACATGAGCTGCATCCCTGCTTTCCTTGTGCTTGGCATGAACACAGCTTATCGTTGCAATTCCGTCGATTGTAATTATTGGGCCATCCTTGGTTACATGCTCTGGCACAATTCCGTGGCCTTCCTTGCTGCTCATACACAATGAGGAATTATACCGAATTTTAGACATACTGGCACTATGACACTGTCCAGTTCCGAGAGGTGACACGAAGCTGACACGTGACCAGAGGTGTCATGACACTGACCTGGTAACCAGAAGTGTCATGATACTGATATGAAATGATTTGTGCGGTGAGGACACAGAAACATCGGAAGCTGGCTCCATGCCGACATCGTGATTATTTGTTGATGTCTGTACTTATATTACAGATCTATGGAAGCTGCTATAATGCAACGACACTGGCACCGCTCTCATGAGAGGCTGCTGCTGGTCATGTTGGAATTGGAACATCTACTGTGGAAGCGGTAGAGAGTGTGCCGTTGGTCATGTTGGCATTGGAACATTTACTGTTGAAGCCGTGTTGAACTTGCCTCTGGCATTGCACATGGCACTAGGAGCTCCTATTGGGGATGGTGGACTGGACATACTAGGTGGCTTTGATAAAAGAGCCTTGGAGCAGTTCAGGCCGTCTTGTTCGATAGTGTCAATTTTGTTCCGCGAGGTCAACGCGAAGGACATCAAATTCGTATGCGATTGAGCCGGCGGTGCACTACGTCTCGGAACAAACGGGAGCCGTGGAGCGGTTCGAATCGTGTCGCTCGATAGAATACAGTGACCACCAAACTCTCACACGGGGTCAACGTGAAGTACACCGAACTCTGAACGGCTCGAACCGGCAGACTCCGACGAACAAACACCGACACGACTCCGAACAAACGCCGACCCGGCCGGGAATCGAACCGGCCGTCCCGGCTCGGGCGCCGGGCGCCTGACGCCGGCCGCCGCCGCCGCCGCCGCTCACCTTGAGCAGGTCGAAGATGAGCGACGCCACGAACATGTTGTCCAGCACGACGTCGTGGTTGTTGAGGATGTCGCGCAGACTGCCGCGCGCGCAGTACGGCTCCAGGAGGCAGATCTGGCTCGGGTCGACGGACGCGCCCAGAAACTGCAGGATGTTGTCGTGGCGCAGCTCGCGGATCTGGCCAGCGTGAGTCACGTCACCACGGGGGTCACCACCGGGTCACCGTTGGGTCACCGTTGGGTTATCGGGCCACTGCCGACCACCGGATGATGACGCTACTTGACCACTGGATCGCCGTATCACCGAGCCAATGGCTCGGGTCACCGCTGGGCAGTGATAAATTGTTCGTGAAATAGGGTGCAATATACCACTTTCTAAACACTGAATCGACATCCCTCCCAACGAAGTATCGACATCGTGTTTCGTGATGAGTCTTCATGAAGTCTTCATATCTAATTTCTAACAGTATCTTATTGATAAGCGTCATTCGTATATTCATAATTGCGAATTGTTATGCACGTACACTATTCCAGGTAAAAGGATTACCTATGATGTGGTCTGCTATATAATATCAGTTGGTAAGGATAGGTATTTTACATCGTTGTCACTACGATAGTTATCCCTAAATTAGCTATCTCAATTCAAAGGAAAAAGATGCACATATGAGTATGCTGTTGGATCAAAATTGTGTCTGAAGAACTTATTGCTATTTTAAGCGACATCGTTTCCATGGAAAATTTTGACATCCTACTGTACTAGTTTCGACATCTCACACCTAACGAAAACCATTATTTTAACACTGCCGCTGGGTCATGAGGTCACGTCATCACGAGATCATGAGGTCAGGGCATTATGTGACCACAAGGTCGACATGGCGTCGACTAGCTCCAGTCTGACCGGAGAAAACGTTAAAGCACGCCAGTCGGTGCTGACCCAAAGGCGCGGGCAGGCAGTAAGTGAGGAAAAAATCACCAGGAAAAGGGCGGAGAGGGCACTTTTGCCCCGAATCAAACATATAATCCGGAAATAATTTTAAAGTTTTTTTTCAAACACTCGCCGTTTTCGGTGTATTGGATTCCAAAAGTAGTCTGCATAGATAAACAATACTATGTGAGATAAGTAGAGATTGAGAAACCAGAAATGTGGTTCAGACGAACTTATCCTTAAAGACGATACCAATTCAGCCCTGATCTTGCTTGTTTGCTTGCATTGATTTAAAAAGAAAATGACTCAGGACATTGAATCTGTATTCCAGGCTCGTAGTCCATATACACGAGAGAGAAAATATGATATCACCAATACGTTGCCGTAAAGACTGGCATTGCAACAACGTTACAATAACGAACAGTGGCAAATATCACATACCAGTCCACATGCGCGCCATCATGTACTCAGCCAGTCCAGTGGAGACACAGCTGATCAATCCAGTGCTTTTGGATTGTGAACTTGAACTGACATGAGCTTACAACAGCTATTGTGAGATTATTTGCACTGAATGACAGGCGGATCATGGAACTAAATAGCTGCTTTCTGATGATAACAATGCAGTGATCGACATTGTGAGCAACGCGTGTGTGTGTGACGAACTGTAATACTTGTTATAGCCAAGGGATTTCTTCATCAATGGATGATATGCGGGTATAAGTAGCTGCGTTGTTTTCTGTGCGTAGTTCTATCACAGGGGAACAGCATACATCGAAACACGGACAGATGACAAAGTTGATATTTGACAGCTGGGGTGCACATATGACACTTCTTTATGCGTGAGTCCCACTGTCTGAAGATCTGTCTGCATTGTCGGATGATGACAAGATCGTCGGACAAGTCGCTGCTTGTTACATGCTGCAAGTATTTAATACTTTTAGCCTCCCCAGTGAGCACAGCCCATACAGGGCTGAGGAAGTATAACATCTTTCATGCATTTCGATCGCCATGCTAATACAACACACTTATTTGTATTGTGTGATGCATTACATTGACACCTTTCGCTTCGATTTTTTCGCATACTCTAAGCAGCCTTTGTGAATTCAGCTATGAGAAATTCTAACACAATATCATCTGCGTACATTACATTATTATTTTTTTGCATCACCAGCATAGCAGCCAACACCCATCATGTAGAGTTTTCAAATTAGACTATCCATATATAAACTGAGGAGGTATGAAGTGAGAATCTCACGTTGCCGTACTTCATTCGCAAGACCAAACCAGTCCGATAATTATTGCACTCCATCTCACACACATCCTTTGACGGGCATGCCAGCACTTAATAAGGCGAATTATGTAGACAGGCATGCCAGTAGAATGCAAAACGTAAAATAAGCGGAAACGCTGTATGCGATCGAAAGCCTTACTTGCATCTAGACAACATTTGAAAACGCTTTAATTCATAGTCCGATACATATCAATCATTTCCTTCAATACATAGATGCAGCTGTCTGTTCCAGTTTGCTTCTTGAACCCACCTTGGTTTGTACAATACAATATATGGAATATTATATATTTTAAGGCAAAATATTCCAAATATCGAGGTGTAATGCCTTTGACTACATCGGTTAGATCCAAGTTTGCATGCATAAATACTGTAAATCTGATATACTGGAGCGAAAGCATCCGCGCGAAATGAGATGACTGAATATAAAATGCAATACAAAAATAAGGGAGGATAAAAGAGCATTGGTTGGGTGATCGCCACAGACCACATATAAACAAGCCCAGGCACTGGACTTTGACCGGCTGATTTTAATCGGCGCCTCCGTCCACCTGGCGGCATGACCGGCGAAAGAACAGCGTATCTCCAACCTCCAGACGGAGATGACGAGCAATAGGACACACCACACTTGCGAAGCTCACTCACGACCATTTGGACACAGCTCCAATATTGCGAACATCTGCATCTATCGTTCGATGTAGATTAATGAAGATAAAAGATGGTATTCGTATGTGCTTTGTGCTATTAGTCTAGCTCTTTTTGTTGCACAGCCAAGATTGATGACGAAATTAACGGATGTCGACATACGTAAGTCCATTATGACATGCTTTCGCAGCCATATCATGAAGTCACCAAGATGAGTTTCTTAATGAAGAACATATAACTAACGGTGGGTTTATGCTTACCATCCTAAATAATACCCTATTGGCACATCTCTTGGGTCAGCAGTGTCACGCTGTGTTACAATACCTGGGTCATCACCTCAATGATGCAACGCAAATGACCGTAACACAAAATTCACAATGATTCACTGTCAACAGACTGAAATATTTTTTTCGAACGAAGTACAACGTATAAAAATAAATTATATTTCGGAGAGAAGAGGCGAAATTTCTCCGGTATTACTACAAGATGTGGTTGTCGCTTCCACAACGATTTTTTTCAGAGCGTGATTTTCGTCGCTTAGTTTCTTCAAACTCACGTTTTTTGTTGTTTTCTTTTTGGTCGGGTTCGTCGCGACCAAACTATATATCACCACTAACTTTGGAGCAAGAGTGCGTTAGTGTCGTAGCCAGTACAGTTTTGTGTTTTAAATGCCTAGCTAGTTTCTACTGTTTTCCGATCGTGTGCATGCACAGTCGTGCTTTCATGCTACATCGCGGGCGAATAACCATACCTAATCGAGTGGCGATTACCCTCAGCTTGAAAATTTTCCCACCCAACTCTGAAGTCTCCATCTGAACTTGGATTAGTAAGATTCATTGTAAGCATGGTGTTGATGATTGAAGCACTGATGTTGCACGTACCATGCAAATACACAAATGCCCATAATGTTCGTGTGAATGTACACAAATGTTCACTATATCTCGCAGCCCTAACCCCACACATGAAATTGTAATCAATTTTTCGCCACCCAACTCAGCTCCGAAGCTACAGCCCTGAGCGACACTGCATAAATACTAGTGCCGGGGTGCACAAAGCACGCTTCAGTTGTGAACGCTGAAATTATTAAATTATTGCTCTAATTTCAGCTGTCATTGAACAGCTGGTACTGAACGCGATGAAATTCTACAACTCAGCGCCAGGAGGATTGCTATAGCTGAGAGTTAATCTAGCAGAGAACACGTGCCTCCCGCCTCTATCGCTGAGAAACACCTGATTGGACATTCGTGTCAAACGCTGCCGGAATTTGCTCGAGAACGGAAATGCCGCTGGGAACCTGTTTCTTTGAACAGATATTAAGCGCACTTCATGAAAAGCATTGGGATAAAAGTTGATCAAAGTCAAAATTCACCGAGCAGATCTGATTCTGAGTGAAGAAATTAGACGGAGAATTGTTGTTACGAAAACAGTTATTGTAATTTCGGAAGTCTGACGGTCGGGTCTGATTTGGCAGTCAGGTCGGGCTGGACCGAACCGGTTAATGCACTGTTATACACAGAAGTAGGCTCACACGGACTTCGCCCTCGCTGCTAACTATGTATATATATATATATATATACATATATATTAGCCACTGATAAAAAACACGGAAGTCCCGTGGCTTTTGACATAGCCACGGAAGTCCCGTGGCTATGTCAAAATATTGACATTGCATTCATTTTTCATCCGAAACAGCCCTAGCCCATACTACGCTACGACTCGAACTCATCTCATCCCCACATTCCAATGCCATGCCCATGCCATTCCCATGCCATTCCAATGCCATGACCGCATAACGTCCAGTGGCGGATCTTATTCTCTCGATGGTACTTTTGTTGGGCGGCGGGGGTAGATGAGTGCATGCCGACGACTTTCAGGAAGGGAGGTGAGTGACAACCAAAGTACCAAATAAATTGTTGACAGCGTTGCATTGCTTTTTGACTATCGAAGTGTTTCGTAGTATCTCATCCATCTCATAGTCACCACCTCATCCCTCACCTCCTCACATGCACCACGACGTCCCCACCTAACACCTACCCCGACGTCCCTACCACATCCCCCATCTCACATCCACCACCACGTCCCTATCTCATTCCTCACCTCACATCCACGACTCCTTACCTATTTCCGATACCTACCTCATCCATAATCCATTCCTCGCCTCACATGTACTATCACATCCATATCTCACAACTTTATTATTAAAACATATCTTTGGGTCCTGGGGCTTTTGGTATTGATCCTGACCAACGTTACCGGCGAGGCGTCAATTTGCGATGGTGTGTTTTCCTCCGATCACCGCGCGGTGAGTGCCAGGTTGTCGATTTGTTTGTCGCGCCGTGTGCTGCCAACGCGCTCCCGCGCACTCAACTATAGGCGAGCTGACTGGGACGGGTTGCGCACGACGTTTCGCTTGTGCCCATGGATAGATTTGGAAGACATGTCCGTAGACGAGGCAGTGGAAGCGTTCTACGACTTTGTTCAGGCCGCCGTCAGCGACCACATTCCGACGGTTACCCTGTCACGCAAATACCCGCCTTGGTTTGACGGGGCAGTGCGCGCCTCTCTGCGTGAGAAAGAACGTGCCTTTCAGTCCAAGAGGCGACTTCCCAATGAAGCGAATGTTGCCAATTTCCGCGAAAAGAGAAAGTATTTTTTCAAGGATCTTGTTTCGAAGAAATATCGTGACTATCTCATTAGTCTGATCGCTGACTTCAAAACAGCTCCAAAGAGATTTTGGTCATTTCTTAAATCTGTGAAACTTTCAAAAACTTTGCCGTCAAATTTGAAACTCGAAAATGAAATCGCCTCGGCTGAGGAACAAAAAGCAAGTATGTTCAATCGATACTTCGCGTCTAAATTCACTGTGCCTTCAGCACCGGATGAGGCCCTGCCTCCTTGTTGTGACTTCGGGATCGGTACACTCTCCAGAATGTCAGTGACGCCCTTCCGAATTGCAGCTTTGCTCTCTTCAGTTGACAAGTCGAAATAATGTGGACCGGATGGCCTCAGCGCTGTGATTTTGAAGGAATGCGCCGATGTCTTGTCGAATCCGCTGGGTATTATCTTCAATAAGTGTTTGACTACTGGCATTTTTCACGAAAAGTGGAAGGAAGCGAATATCATTCCGGTACACAGGAAGGGGCGTCGCGACCTGGCTAGTAATTACCGATCCATTAGTTTGCTCCCGCTCATTTCCAAAGTCTTTGAAAAAGTTGTGTGTGACGCGTTCATCTTCCACATTCGGCCCGTAATTTCGGACTCGCAGCATGGATTCGTGTCAAAGAGGTCCTGTGTGACGAACCTGTGCGAACTGTTGGCGTATGCCACTTCGGCTCTGGAGGAAAAACAACAACTTGATATAATTTATACTGATTTTAGTTCCGCGTTTCAAAGTGTTGATCATGGACTTCTGCTTCACAAATTGGAAAATTCGTACGGCATTTCTGGCCCAGTTCTCTCACTTTTTAGATCGTACTTCATGAACAGACGCCAACGTGTGCTTGTCAACGGTTTGACGTCAGGATGGTCCCAGGTACTGAGCGGGGTTGCAGAGGGTTCCCTGTTGGGCCCGAGCCTCTTCCTGGCCTTCATCAACGATCTTCCCAACGTTTTAGAATCGTCTTGCCTTCTGTACTGTGACGATCTCAAAATATTCCGTACAATCAAGGGCCAAGAAGACGGCATCGGGTTACAGCGTGATCTAAATTCTCTGGAAAATTGGTGCAAAACCTGGAAACTGACCCTGTGTACCAACAAGTGCTTTCATTTTCGAGTCACTCTCAAAACTCAACCATTGCCTATACGTTTTCAGATTGGATCAGCTCAACTCGAATTAGTAACACATGTACGATATCTCGGCATCATTCTTGACACCAAATTAACTTTATCGCGTCACATCGACTCCATCGTCATAAGGGGAAATAGAGCCTTGGGCCTCTTAATCCGTTGCCTACAGGGAATTAGAGGAAACTACAGCAAGACAGCTGTAGTAGTGGCCTACTACGCCAACGTAAGGTCCATTCTCGAGTACGGAAGCGTAGTGTGGGCGGGAGCGGCGCGCGCTCACCTAGATCGGCTGGAGCGCATCTAACACAAATTCTTTGCTTTTCTGGCAGGAACCAGTCGTGACAGGTACAACCTAGGAAATTACGATGAACTCTGTCAAAAATACAACGTAACGAAACTGTCTGGGAGGAGAGAGCTACTCGATTTGTCGTTCTTTCATGGGCTGCTGAACGGCCGCTGCGAGAGTCCGCTCCTCCTAGGCAGGTTTCCGCTCCGCGTCGCGTCTCGTCGGACCAGAAGCGTCGACCTGTTTGCGGTGCCCCGTGCCCGCGTCAACGCTATTGCAACCAGCCTGTTCTCCCGCTTACCCCGAGCTGCGAACGCATTAACCGCCGTACAGCCAGCACTGGATATGTTTCGGGACTCCAGACGCACTATGTTTGCATTCCTACATGCAACTGCTGTAAGGTGATTGTAGTGTTTCGTCACACATCTGTACGAGATCTTAGCATAAACATTCTCACCTCTTTCATCAGGCCATAATTATATATCGTACATGTTCATTTTTTTACTGTATTGTTTTTAACCAGTCACCATTTTACCATTCTGAAGTAGAGTGTCACGAGTGGGCGGCGTGTGTGAGTGTATGTATGAGGACCACCATAATTGGGGCACTGTTCCTGTGTGTGGCAAACCGAATAAATAAATAAAATACATAAATTGCGCACACTACACACACGCCAAAAACGCGGTAGTAGTTCCTTTTTCTCCTAGTTGCCGTTTTCTCGTCAGGGAAAAAACCTCTAACACAAATTGCAAAAAAAAAAAACATAAGAACTTTTTTAGGCCTCTATGAAAAATGTTGTTTACATAAATCCTGTAAAACCGGCATGAAAACTGCAAGCTTTTTATCAGCGTTTGAGACACAACTTTGCGGGAATTGAATCCATAAGATCTACCTGTGAATCGATTTAGTCTCAAATATGACAATGGATTACAGCAACACACAGAGCTTAATAACTTGGGCCAATGGTGAGAAAATACCTCTGCGAAACCAAAGCACCATAACATAGTTACTATGGTAAACTTGAATGTGCAAGATAGTTAAATTGCTCACTCCCAAGATTACCTTAAAAATCTTAGTGACGGAACTCCAAGAAGAGGAATGTGGAGCGGTTTGAAGGCAGGCCGGCCACTAACACGTCGGAAGTCGATGACACGAAAAACCCACATGTTTCAGACAAACGGAAGATGAGGAGATATCTCAGAAATTATCTCAACAAGGTCACATGCAAGTTTCCACCGGTATCGTAAACGTCAGAATATCAAATGCAGCAGGTATACTCGGATGTCATTGTGTATCAAAAAATGCCCAGATACTACATTTCTTCGCATACAGTATTTCAGTTAGACTTGCGCCGAACTTGCATTAATTAAGTGAGAAGAGTCAAACCATGAATTTAATTATGTGCAGATAGCTGTAAAATTGGTGCTTCTCGGTGCTGTGCAGGAATAGGGTGATTTAATTAACGAGCAGAGCATAGCCATAACCGTTGAATAATGGCAGCATACCATGAGAGCTCCTTTAGCCATGGCGACATGACATAGCCGTATGCCAGCTACTTCAGCTTAAGCTACTGTACAAATTTCAGCTCTGAACGATACCACTCTGATGAATATCACGCGATACTCTACCGCAAATCCAGAGCTGCTTCGAGGAGAAAAGACATCTAGGATGTGGGCAGTCCCCAAGAGTCTGTGAGCTTCCTTCAGCTGATCGCTCGGTGGGGAAAGGGAGCACGAGGCTGCCTTAGCACGCGCTGCGCCATTACGAACACAAGTTCGGTATGTGAATGTAGAGCTAAGTTGCAACAACTTCCGGCCACGACATCAGTTAGCCCTACACGTCAATGCATTATATTTAGTATGCTATAATTAAGCATATATGGTGCTACCGTTGCTTATAGGTTCACCATTGAGACTACGTAGCTCAGATATGCGCTGACGAGACAGTTAGACCCGCAGCAATAGCCTGTTGGCAGGGCGCCAAATGCAGCCAAGAGCCTGCTGGCAGGGCGCCAAATGCTCAGGTGCTGAAAAGCGATAGAGAGAGAGAGAGAGAGAGCAGCGCGCTCTCCCCGGACGCTCAATTTCTGAGCCTTAATTAATAGCGGCTGCAAAAAAAACAACCCCGATTCCTTACACTGGGACAGTGAAGGATCCAAGTGGGTGGGAGCCGAAGGGCATGACGACCGCTGGGACTAAGTGGTCCCCTCCTGGAAAATGACACACCTAAAAATAGTCCTTCCCCTTTGGTGAAATCCTAAATCCGTCAGTGCACTGGTATGCTACAGAATATATTTAAGTAGCTGTCATATTATCATACGCAAAATCAAAGTAAAAAAGACGTTTTTGTTTGATAAGAAAACATCACAAATCAATACAATCAGGCCATGCACGTACAATCATCATCCTGAATGGTGAAATGGAATGAGCCATAACAAAACAAGTGTCACAGGATGACTAGAATGACATGCATGGCATGTTTGCAGCATTATTAAAATCAAAATCGTGTACAATTTGAGCTTCATTTTATGACCGTCATGTATGTGTGCCGTTCCATCTCCGGGCATCGGTTGCTTAGTGGTTAAGCTGAGCGTCGGGGAAACCAGAGGCACGAGGTTCGGTTCCCCGCGATGCCCTCCCTTCCTGCCAGGGTGAAAGGCAGGCGACGCCATGCAGCCTCAGCTTGTGCGTCGCAAAGCCACACATAAAAAGTGCCACCTCTTGAGAAGAGCCTTGGGCTATTTAACGCGCAATAAGCCAGTTTCGCCACATGGTGTCGCTACTCTCACGACGAGCGGCCTGGGGAGCCGAAAGTCGGGCGACCACTGAGCCTCGAACCCGCAACCTGTCGACCGCGGGTCGGGCGCGTTGGTCACTGCGCCGCTGAACTCCGAAACCACGGTGCGAGTGCCACTCTCAGGCGATACTGGGCGCTTGGGCTTTTGAGGAACGAACCGGAAAACAGCACCGGGGCAATCTTCCGGAAACGAGACCGGAAGCAGAAAACGCACGACGCTGGGAGCAGAAACAAAACACAGGGCTGGCAATTTTCGCCAGCACAAACGCGTCGCAGGGAGTTGAGTCGACAAGATGGCTGGGCGAGGACTGCTGCACACTCACCAGCTTCAGCTCCTTGCGGATGTTGCGCGTGAGGTCGACGTTCTTCTTGCCGATGTACTTGACGGCCACGATGGTGCCCTTGTAGATGCCGATCTGAATAGAGCGGACCCAGTCAAGGACACGCGTCGCACAATGCCTCTCAGAGCTGCTAACGCCTAGCTTTCCTACCAAGGTCAATGACCGAGAGTCATGAAGAAGAAGGCAAGATAGCACACCGACCGGAAGTGCAGTACGGACATAGCGAGAGAGGCACGCCCAGACACGCACCCGCGCCCTCAGACTCACGATTTTTCCTCATCAGCTACCCCGATTTTTACCATCAGATATCGTTAGTTATCGTTATTTGGGCTTTAGAGCGCCTCGACTATCTGGTCATATTGCACCCATCTCATCGGCTATCAAGGGGTCGCTGCATGGACATTGTTCGTAACTTTTTAGCGATTCAAATGGATATACACAAGATCCAGATAGTATTTTTCCCCAGTGGATCGAGGTACTCTGGTACCTTCATCACATTCTGATATATCGTGGTGACGGAGAGTGATACCCTACGCGTTTGTTTACTGCTTTCAGTAGTGCCTGGAGTGCTTCGCGAGTTCCGCAGTTCTACCACATAACAAGAGGCAATATATTGATTGTGAATGAACTGTGAACGACTGGTTCCAGCTCAATATGCCTTTGAGTGATCATTAGGGTGATTATAACATTAATTTTGCCTAGAAGCGCCTAGGTGTGAAGTTTGTGGTGCCTTGGGATGCTAATAAATAGGTGTAATAGTTTCTAGCTCCATAAATCCAAATCTTGATAGCTTCAACTCGCATTTGCGAACATATGGTTTTTGGTGTTACGCATGCGTGTGTAATTAAAGTCTCCAGCCTTCCTTCTAGCCGATGGAATCATCGCAATGATTCCAAACTATGTACCTGGAGACACGAAGCAAATGCCAGCGCATAGCTTGCCAACGGATATTAGGATTTGCATAGAGCATGAACCACTGAAGTCATTGGTTGCCTCTCTGGAAAGCTAAAATTTTGGATGTCAGGTCAAAGCTAACATTTTGGCGCAAAAGGTGAATTTTCAGTTTAAGTCTCGATTATTGATATGAATATATAACTTGTATATTGTGCAATGTGAGAACAAATTCCTTCATAAATCTACCTTTGTGTCTCGAAAGCAACAACGAGCGTAAAGTGCTATACTTAGGCCCATACTGAAGGTACATACTAGGTCAGGTCAACTAGGTGACCTCAATGTTTGAAGTTTTCAAAATGGTTCAGGTTTGGCAATTTCCACTGTTCTTGACAAAATAGACGCTATTGTAGTATTCAGGGCCCAAAATTACCATGCACTACACAAAAGGGGAAAACGAGGCCATCTGAGCTCACCAAGGCCATCGACCATGATGAGGTCGCGGACCTATTTCCGCACATCCAATTGTCAAGTAGCCTAACACGCCCAACCTAATCGATGATTCGAGCGTGAGCTATCTCACTAATGAAATGAAATATCGTGTTTTCGCCAACGACGGAGCTCGTGCTGCCAGGCAGATGATGAGCACACCATGCAACTCACAACGTTCGCCGTGCTATTTTACGATTAGCGACACACCATGTCACATACACATTGTTTGGTGTCAGCCACACCGCGTCATTTTTCACTAACGGAACCAATTCCATTACAAACATGATGTGCTGATTGGGCAAGCACATTCAGCAGTTGTTTGCAGTCTGTACGGCGTTAATGGTTCACGTCGTTCGTAATCGGGCTCTCGCGAAGCTTCATGTGGCTTCATGGCTTCATCTCGCGAGAATGCTCTTTTGGAACTCGGGACATTTCTAGCTGTTTTTTTGGACAGCTTGCAGGAGCCACTGCAGCTGGTGTTCGTCCTCGGCGATCGCTTAAGCGATCTTTTCAATTAAAGCGACACCTCGTACGGTGTCGCTATTAACAATTTTGACTTCATCTGCGACTGTATGCAGCTTATTGTATCTATCGTACTCGTGCCATTTCCTGCAATCAGGTCCACTTAACCAATCGTGGTGTATGTCAAGTGTGACGGTGAACTACATCTGGTCGTCGATAAGATCCCCTAATTTATTGGTTTCATCTACGAATATAGAGCCAACCACTTCGAATTCTTCTGGCAGTGAGATCGTTCTCAGGCGCTGCGAAATATATATATATATATATTTTCTTCACGCCATCTGCTTTTGAGCTTCAGAGTAAAACAACAACGGTCGGCTCTGGTTGCAAATTCCACAGATTGCACCTCATGCCACGGAAATATATTTTCCTTCAGGGTATCTACCCTTGATCTATGGAGAGAAAAAACGATCAGCTGTGGATCCCAATGTAAAAATAATTCGAAGGGGCTGTATTGAAAGATAAAACAAATAAATTAAGAGAATTTCATAGACGACCAGACGTGATTCAATTTTGTCACCCTTGGGGTGAGCCACGATTGGTTGAATCAGCTGGAGTGCATGAAATGGCATGGGCACGAGGGATACAATTAGCCGCATAAGTTTGTACCTGCAGTCAAAATTGTTAATGACGACCCAGTAACAATTGAGCAGTTTGCTCACACAATCGCTGAAGACGATCAACAGCTGCTGCGGCTCCCACAAGCTGAGGAAAATCACGAACAGAAGTACCCCGAGTTCAGAAAGAGCACTTTTTTAGATGAAACAACCAGCTCCGCGACTGCATGCTTACGAATGACGTGAACCATTGATCTCTGGCAGACAATTGCTGAATGTGCTGCCCAATCAGCACATTATGGCTGTAATGGGATTGGTTCCGTTAGTGAAATGACACGGTGTCGCTGACACCAAAAATGTGTATGTGACATGACGTTGCACCAATTGCAAAATATTTCGACGAAGTCGTTAATTACATGGCATGTTTATCATTTGGTTGGAAGCGGGAGTTCCGCCACCACTGGCGAAAACACAATGTTTTCTCTGATAGGTGAGGTGCTCTTAGGCTTAGATCATCGCCATTAGGTTGGGAATTTTAGGTTGCCTCACAATTAGATAGATGTGTGAATATAGATCAGTGACCTCATTAAGGTCAATGACCTTGGCTGACCTACGGTGACCTTTCTCTGTGCTTGCATTCTTAGCAACATGGAGTAATTTTAGGCCCTGAATATCAGATCAGCGTCTATTTTTACCAAGAAAATGAAGACTACCAAACTTAGGACATTTTGAAAACTTCGAATGTTCAGGTCACCTACTTCACCTGATTTGGCATCTTCTATTTCGATCTAAACGCAGCACTTTGCGCTCGTTTCTACTCTCGAGTCACAACGGAACACATACGTACCCATTTGTCCGGATATATTACATATATTTAAACAATTTACACTAAGACTGAACATTTACATATTGTGTTCAAATTTGAAAAATGGCCTAACCCGCAGGGGTCAACCAACGGCTTCAGTAGTTCATTATCTATGTAAATCGTGAGGTCTGGTGGCAAGCTATGCGCTGGCTTCTGCTTCGTGTCTCTGGGATGCGTAGTTTGAAATTGCCAGCTGGATCGAAGGCTGGAAACTCCAACTACACACGCATGCATAACACCACACAGTGATGTTAAAAAAGCGAATTGAGGGGATCAAGATGATCGGGATTTTGTCTGAGCTAAAATCACTTGTTTATCCACATCCCAAGGGACCATAAACTTCACAATCCCAAGCGTTTCAAGGACAAATTCCTGTTTTGGACCACCCTAGTGATCGTGAACGACACGGCCTATGAAAAGGCGCCTATTATGTCCAGAGAGTATGTCACGATGCGATTAAAAGGGATCATGGGTGGGGGCAGGGGAGAACTCCGTGGCCAAGATCTCGGGGGACTAAAAATGCTAGCAAACCGACACCATCAATATACTTAGTGGCCAAATTAAATCAGACACGGTCGACGAGGTCAAAGGTCACAATCGTAATAGGTTAACCAGGGTAGGCATCTTCAAGATTGGCAACCTTGGGGAACTGTTGCCCAACTCAACCTTGCATACCACGGAACCGCTACAATAACGTTACACCTCACGCGATAAAAGCTCAGGTTTGTCTTCCAGGCGCGTAGCCACTGACGAAATGATTGTCGGAGTCATATGAAAGGTGTGTGCCCAGTGGTGCGAAAACTGTCTCAAGGATGAGGGGTGGGGAGGCGAAGAGCAAGTCATTTTGAAGTCGATTGTTTCCATGCAACACCATACGGACAAGGTCAAGCCCGTAAAAATTTGGTTCGTGGTGGGCTCCTGGTTCCCGCGCCCTGGTGTGTGTGCCGGGAATAGCCTCGGGGACGAGTGGGTCCCAACTGGCGGCTCCCAGCTTGGCCCTCTTCATTCTCCTCGTCCTTGTCTTCCTCCTCCTCCTCGTCCTTGTCTTCCTCCTCCTCCTCCTCCTCCTCCTCCTCCTCCTCCTCCTCCTCCTCCTCCTCCTCCTCCTCCTCCTCCTCCTCCTCCTCCTCCTCCTCCTCCTCCTCCTCCTCCCCCTCCTCCTCCTCCCCTCCTTCTCCTACTCCCCTTCATCCTCCAGCCCTCCTCGAAGTTAGGTTAGGTCATTGGACCAGTCAGCCACACACCTATCAAAATCATTTCACACAATAATTACAGGTAAAACACACAAAAAAATTATAGGAACCACAGCAGTCTGACATCCCAAAGACCATTTGCTAAGCTTGCGGTTGATATCATCACCACTGACTCGACAACGGAAAGACAACAATTTTGACGATAGCCGGATTCATGAACGGTCAATCGTCTCGACACTGAAGGCCAATCTGTGTAAGTTGCCAGCCGAACTACAGAAAAGTTTCAACATGCGAAAGCAATTCAACTCAGCATAGATAGTGCGAAACATGACACTGACACCACTGTTTTTTTTCACCAGATATCCACAGCGCAATACTGGCGGGAACGGAGCCCGCCCCGCCGCCGCGCGCGCGCCAAGGATCGGCGACTGGATGACGTACGTGACAGTAGGAGGAGCCAGCAGCGGGCTGGCTGGATGACGTACGCGACAGTAGGTGGAGCCAGCGGCGGGCTGGCTGGATGACGTACGTGACAGTAGGAGGAGCCATCGGCGGGCTGGCTGGATGACGTACGTGACAGTAGGAGGAGCCAGCGGCAGGCTGGCTGGATGACGTACGTGACAGTAGGTGGAGCCAGCGGCAGGCTGGCTGGATGACGTACGTGACAGTAGGTGGAGCCAGCGGCGATGAGTAGGGGAGCCAGCGGCGGGCTGGCTGGATGACGTACGTGACAGTAGGTGGAGCCAGCGGCAGGCTGGCTGGATGACGTACGTGACAGTAGGTGGAGCCAGCGGCAGGCTGGCTGGATGACGTACGTGACAGTAGGTGGAGCCAGCGGCAGGCTGGCTGGATGACGTACGTGACAGTAGGAGGAGCCAGCGGCAGGCTGGCTGGATGACGTACGTGACAGTAGGTGGAGCCACCGGCGGGCTGGCTGGTTTCGGAGGAGTCGGTCCGTGCCATCGGGTGTATGCAGCGTTGTCCCACCCGAGGCTGATGACAAACACACCACGTGACAAACGTCACGCGACAAACACGTCACGCGACACACATCACGCGAGAAGCATCTCACGCGACAAACATGTCATGCGACAAATATGTCGAATGACAACAATGCTACATGACAAACATGTCGCATGACAAACATGTCACTTGACAAACATGTCGCATAGATAATGTCACATAAATAATGTCACATAAAACATGTCACATAAAACATGTCACATAAAACATGTCACATAAAACATGTCACATAAAACATGTCACATAAAACATGTCACATAAAACATGTCACATAAAACATGTCACATAAAACATGTCACATAAAACATGTCACATGACAAACATGTCACATGACACACATGTCACATGACAAACATGTCACATGCCACATGACAAATATTGAAATATGACAAACATGACACATGACAAACACGTGATGAGACAAGCTTGTCACGTGACATCATCACGTGACAAGCACATCGCGTGACAAACACATCGCATCACAAGCACATCATGTGGAACGCGATGCGCTTCACACACATCTGGCGTGACAAGCACATCCAGTGACAAACACATCGTGACAATGGGGGCGGGGAGCACCAGTGCGCACTGTACATGCCCACGCGATACACTGGTACTCTGCTGTACTCAGATGTCCATGACTGGTAGTGCCATGGAAACGACCAGTGACAATGACCAGGCCAGGTGAGTCACACCTCCGCCAGCTATGCCAAGTACTTCAATGATTTGCTTACGTTGCGGTTAAGCATTCCAGAATTTGCTCGCAGCCATCGCTAGTGAGGAGTTGCAAATCTACTGATGTAAACAGAGACAGAGACAGAGGCATATACAGAGTCGAAGGATAGAGACAGAGACAGAGGCATAGACAGAGTCGACGAAGACAGAGACAGAGACAGAGGCATAGACAGAAACGGAGACAGAAACAGAGGGCTAGAGACAGCAGTGACAGTAACAGCAACAGCGACACCGACAGAGAGACAGCGACAGTGGCAGCGACAGAGACAGAGCCGGAAACAGATATAGATAATGACACAGAAACATGGAAAAAATGATGGTGGCTGTCATTTACCTTAAACTGTGGTGCAAAATGGTCTGATCCCTCATGAGCGAGAAGGGTGACGTTTCGCATTTCAATCTTCCACAGTAGACACGCCAAGTTGTGCTCATAGCGATAATGTCTGAAACAGCAGATACGTCGAATATAAATTACCTTGACTTAACACCCACAAGCTACTGCATTGTACATCAAGTACCGCTGACACAAAGAGACCCGTGCACGTTCGAGTACTGCTCGATTGTGGCAAATGCTCGCTGCGTTTGGTAGAGGAATCTTCACATGCGGACCTGGAGCTATTACTCGGCAACAATGTGGGCGTTTGATAGTCCTGAGGACTGCACGCTCGTCCAGAAATGCACTTGCTACACTTCTTGACGAGGTGGCGACGATATCACTGGGGCAGGGGACCTTTACGGTTTGTGGTAGACGATATGGACCGGAGGTGGGGCTTGCTGCTATCCACTGAATGGTGAGGGTCTCAGCGAGCAGATCCAGACATGAAGCTTAGTGCGGGCAGACAATCTGGAAGCAAACTGCTCAGGCGAAGACTGGCATCAGCATCGCACATTTCACAGGGGCGGATCCAATAATTTTGATCCGGGGTGGCACTTGTTCTGCAGGGGCGCCATTGTTATCCGGAGAGGCGCCATCCGCTAAATAAACTTGTTGATGGGGGGTGGGAGATTCGAGTATCCTCGAGTTGTGCATCAGTTCTCTGGAAGACCTCTTCTACTCTGAGTTCGCCATGGACTGAACAATAACTCGTTGACAGGGGGGGGGGGGGGGTGCACTCAAGCGTCATGGAGGGGCACCACAGGGCTTATCGATGGGGCATGCCCCCAGTTTCTCCCTCCCTGAATCCGCCATTGAAATTACGCACAAATCGCGGTTATATCAGTCTTCCTTATGCCTAGAGCTTGTTATTTCAGAAGTTACACACGTCGAATACACAGGATTTGACATTCCGAAATTGACTTTTTCCTTCCACGCAAACAAGCGGCTTCCGCGGATTATAATGTCCAGGAAGAGCTTAAGACGGAGAGAACGGTGGAGTGGTGGCACCCCCAAACCGCTTGTAAATTGAAAGTTACTCCTGTGGCATTGCATGTAAATAATTGATGTATTTATTGATTATTTTGACGTCCTGATGTTTCGAGTGCGAATGGTAACGCAGCGACCAAGACACATGCTAACCCAGTCAATATAATTCATGCAGTAATTAATGCAGTGAAAGGAACGCTTAATTGCATGGCATAAAGAGAGGAGGGCTCTTTCTTTTCCACTTCCGCTTCTCAGACACGGGGCGAGTTCGTCGCGATGCTTGACGACGTCTTTTAAATTGACCGCACGTGTCCGGTGTTTTATTTGTATACTGTTCTTTCAATGCTTCCATTTTTGGTTCATGTCTGTTATCTGTATCTGACTGTTATCTGAATTAAACCAAATATTAATCCATTTTATGGAATTTGTTTGTTAAATTCGCAAATACATATACAAATAGTGAAAAAGCTGAGCAGAACCGAGAAACTCCGTGTTCGTGTTTAGTTTGTTCTATGCATAGAGATATAATGGAGGACAATATGCGTTCGCTTGGTTCTTTAGCATACATGGAAGGTGTCTGTATTTTTTTATTCACATGTATCGAGTCTGAAGCGCAGCTTCACGCGTTAGAGTCGATGTAGTGACTTCATTTTGAAACTACATATTTGGTTTCAGTTGAATTCCACCACCGAAGTTATTCGGATCGCATCATACTTGGTGACCGAGATGATTAATACGTCATGCAGATAGTAGAGAAAGCAGCATCGCATTGTAATGGTGCTTCCTTACACCGATGATTATAGAAAGGACCAAAGGACAACTAAAAGATGAGAGAAATACGACAGTCGGTATTAACTGCGGGTTAGTACTCTATCTTTTCAAATATTTATAAGACGGCAGTGAGTCCATATCCCTTTCGGCGCCACATAACCAGAAGCAGTTGATGCTCCCCTAAGCTACAAAATAATCAATCAACCAACTAAGGTGATATCCTACGGTTCCCACTATGACAATAGTTTGGATAACCTGAAGCACTGCGACCTACATCGTACAGTACCACTGCAACTGCGCCAGCATAAAAAGCTTAGGACAAATACATTGAATTGCATAATACAAACCTCCGCACGTATTGTTTTTGTTTAAGAACGGTCAACAAGCGTGAACAAATACGGGAAGAGACATGCTTGGTATGCATGGAAGCGCTTACACGCAGTGGCTTCTGGCGGTCACACCCATTGTTCTTCAGAACCGACATCATGGTCGTTGGTTATTACCGTAGTCTACGCTGACGCCATTACACGGGAAACGAAAAGCAGGTCAGCCTACGTCAGACATCAATGAAAGACATTCGAGGGAAATGGATAATTGAAAGTGTCATAATTAGGAGTGGCATATTTCGAAGTGACATAATTAGGAGAGGACTAATTATAATTGGCATAATTCTGAGTGGCATAATTCAGTGGCATAATTGGGAGTGGCATAATTAGTAGTGTCATAATTAGGAGTGGCATCATTAGGAATGGCATCAACGCATTGCAGTTTCTGTTGGGCGCTCGTCCTTGGTGCACGAATAACACGCGCACCAGACGATATGTTAGGTATGATATGCGTCTCCTCAGCAATGAGAATATAATACGCGCTGGCCTCCCTTCACCAAAGGCGTGTCCATCAATGGCAGTGACCCCACATGGCAGGGGCGGATACAGGAATTTTCATGGAGGGGTGTGGGGTCCTACTTTCTCGGAGAGGCGCTTTCGACGGACAAATTCTGAATGCGCTCGAGCACACTGAAGGGACACCTTTCCGCCTCAAAGGGGCGCCTTTTCTTCTGAAAGGATATCTTCTGCTGAAAATCCGTTGAGCGGGAGAGGGCTAGGGCACTCGGGACTTTCCAAAAACTTTCTCCAAGGCCTTTCCTTTCGCGGCCGAAGCGGTGGTGCCATT
This sequence comes from Ashinkailepas kermadecensis, assembly GCA_034440615.1. Lineage (NCBI taxonomy): Eukaryota > Metazoa > Arthropoda > Thecostraca > Neolepadidae > Ashinkailepas > Ashinkailepas kermadecensis. The sequence continues at coordinate 77,621 of JAOTOM010003608.1, forward strand.
TCATGCGGGAGGGGTTACCACCACCCGCAGTGTCCCCTCCTGTATCCGCCTCTGCCACCTGATCACGTCTCGCTTCCACGGACGTGCAGTCCATTGCGGCGGCGGCCGTCCGTCGCCGGGAGTGCGTGCTGCTCATACGACAGCGCCGAACGGCCGCCACGCGCACCGCCGACTGGGACTGGCAATTGGCCCAAGTCAGTCGACTTGTCGCTCTACGCCGACTCGATGTCAGTCGACTTGTCGCTCTGTGCCGACTCGATGGACTAAATTGCCCGTCAGCCGGTGCGATCAGCGGCGGGGATGTGGGTTTGACGGGTGGAGCGCCATTCATACGGCTGCAGCCAGCACCGGTCAGAGACACACACCGCTGCAGCCAGCACCAGACTGGGACACTACACCGCTGCAGCCAACACCAGTCCGGGACAATACACCGCTGTAGCCAACACCAATCCCGGACACTACACCGCTGTAGCAAACACCAGTCGAGACACGACACCGCTGTAGCCAGCACCAGACTGTGACACTACACCGCTGAAGCCAACACCAGTCCGGGACACTACACCGTTGTGGCCAACACCAGACTGGGAAACTACACCGCTGTAGCCAGCACCAGTCCTGGACACTACACCGCTGTAGCCAGCACCAGACTGGGACACTACACCGCTGTAGCCAGCACCAGACTGGGACACTACACCGCTGTAGCCAACACCAGACTGGGACACTACACCGCTGTAGCCAACACCAGACTGGGACACTACACCGCTGTAGCCAACACCAGACTGGGACACTACACCGCTGTAGCCAACACCAGTCCGGGACAATACACCGCTGTAGCCAACACCAATCCCGGACACTACACCGCTGTAGCCAGCACCAGACTGGGACACTACACCGCTGTAGCCAGCACCAGACTGGGACACTACACCGCTGCAGCCAACACCAGACTGGGACACTACACCGCTGTAGCCAGCACCAGTCCTGGACACTACACCGCTGCAGCCAGCACCAGTCCGGGACAATACACCGCTGTAGCCAACACCAGACTGGGACACTACACCGCTGTAGCCAGCACCAGTCCGGGACACCACACCGCTGCAGCCAACACCAGACTGGGACACTACACCGCTACAGCCAGCACCAGTCCGGGACACTACACCGCTGTAGCCAACACCAGACTGGGACACTACACCGCTGTAGCCAACACCAGACCGGGACACTACACCGCTGTAGCCAACACCAGACTGGGACACTACACCGCTGTAGCCAACACCAGACTGGGACTACTGGGACACACACCGCTGAAGCCAACACCAGACTGGGACACTACACACCGCACACAGTGGACTAACCGCTGCAGCCAACACCAGGCTGGGACACTACACCGCTACAGCCAACACCAGTCCGGGACACTACACCGCTGCAGCCAACACCAGACTGGGACACTACACCGCTGCAGCCAACACCAGTCCGGGACACTACACCGCAGTAGCCAACACCAGACTGGGACACTACATCGCTGTAGCCAACACCAGTCCGGGACACTACACCGCTGTAACCAACACCAGACTGGGACACTACACCGCTGTAGCCAACACCAGACTGGGACACTACACCGCTGCAGCCAACACCAGACTGGGACACTACACCGCTGTAGCCAACACCAGACTGGGACACTACACCGCTATAGCCAACATCAGTCGGGAATAACCTAAGGTACAGCCAACACCGGTCGGGAAGATACCTGCAGCCAACACCAGTCCGGGACACCACACCGCTGTAGCCAACACCAGACTGGGACACGACACCGCTGTAGCCAACACCGACTGGGACACCGCTACAGCCAACACCAGTCCGGGACACTACACCGCTGCAGCCAACACCAGACTGGACACTACACCGCTACAGCCAACACCAGTCCGGGACACTACACCGCTGCAGCCAGCGCGGGCTAAGCTACAGCCAACACCAGTCCGGGACAATACACCGCTGTAGCCAACACCAGACTGGGACACTACACCGCTGCAGCCAACACCAGACTGGGACACTACACCGCTGTAGCCAACATCAGACTGGGACACTACACCGCTGTAGCCAACACCAGTCCTGGACACCACACCGCTGCAGCCAGCACCAGTCCGGGACACTACACCGCTGCGGCCAGCGCCAGTCCGGGACACGGTGCCGGCCGGCGGTAAGTGCGCTGTTCGATGACACCGAGTGTTCGATGACACCGAGTGTTCGATGACACTCGGCGCGGATCAGGTATGCGGGCCCGCCCACCTGTAATGGAACGGCTCACATCCGATTCTGACCCGAATAGCAAACACATTGGGCGCGCCTGGGCGCCCGGCCGCCGCGATAATAATCACTTCGCGAGCGTCCGTGCGTTAACACATGGGCTGGGATCGGCCAACCGTGCACCGGCGCTTCCAGCTGAACGCCAGAGGTGTGACTAGAGGTGTGACCAGAGGTGTGACAAGAGGTGTGACCAGAGGTGTGCTACGAGGTCGCAGTGTGGTGTTGGAAGCGCACATGCATCTGATGTGGTCGTGTCCGCAAACTGATGGAATAGTATGATACATTACAGGTGTAGGTGCACGTGCGGGTATCGCTGGTATCGCCGGGCGTTCACACGGGGTATCGCTGGATATCGGGAGATTTATTCGAACTATTGCCAGGTCCACCAGGGATCTGAGGTGCTGGAATGGTTGTGTATTTATGGAATTGTACTTAATGTCAATAAATCAATCGTCAATGAACTAGGCACACCGTACCTTGAGGAGATCCTACAAACTCGGAAGTGCTATAGAATATATTATTTGAAGACAAAAAGAGAAAAAAAACGCTAAGCGTAAAATGCAGAGCAGGATTGGAATTTCACTTCTTGTGCTACCGGTTTGTCTGTATGTGCAGGAAGTGCCATCACAACTCAATAATATATAATGCACTAATCTATCATCTTGTTTTGCTACCGGTCTGTCCGTATTCCCAGGAATTGTTATCACACCTCAATAATACATAATCTACTAATTTATAGCCTTGCTGTGTTACCGGTTTGCCGGTATCTCCCGGAAGAATCACCCTATTTGATGTCATCATCACACGTGATGCGTGTGACAGTGGACGCAGAATGATAAACGAAGTGAGGAAAGGAAGGGTAGAACGGGGAACACCACGCGAACCGTAATGTAGGTGTGCGAACGCCAGCCCATGCACAACATTTCATCAGTTTTCCCAGTGCAGGGACCCTGATATAATTTACAAACGGAGAGTGTTAGTGACTTAGAACAGCAGCCAATGCATTGCACCTGACGAGATCTCGCGATTGATATCCGATGGAAATTACGGCTGTGGTGATCTCTACGCAGTACAAATCTGATGACCAAACATCAATGCCTTCAGGGCCAAATGAGGTCGAGGCAGGTCGGCACGCCTCGCCGCAGCTACGACGAAACCTCTATGACCCTGAATCCCCAGGCGGCCGACCGGCGGCTGGTCGGTCGACTCTGCGCCCAGCAGTTCTTCTATTTAACAAGATATTTTACGAATACTATTGCATAGGATGCGCTATGAATTTGGCAAACAGCCACTATATTTCATCACGATACCCTTGCCGTTTATCAGATATCGTCGAAAGTACTGAGGGAAGCTGCACCACATAGGCAAGAGTCAATCCAAGCAGACTGGAATGAAAAAGCGCATGATAAATTCGTGTTACGCAATGGAGAGGGCCAAGAGGGCCTCTCCAGACGTGGCCAAGAGGGATGGGAGGTGCGGGCTTGGATGATCGCCACAACCCCGCCACTGAGAGTCTGGTAGGCGCTTTTTCTTGCCGAGAGGTCCTTTTAAGACCACATCGGGGTATCCAGAGAGCATGAGACGTCACATATTCGAGGAGGCTGTGATTTGTCAGGACCTCTTAAGCTTCCAGAGGCCCATGTAGGGCACTGCCTGTTCAAGGCACTTGGAGCTGGATGAGGCACTTACAGATGGAGGAGTCTATTGACGCTGGAGGAGCTCCTTGAAGCCGAGGGCTCCTTGAACATGAAGGGCTCCTAGTAGCTGTTATGTAGGCCAATTTGAGCTCGATGGAGGAGTCCTGGGAATATTCGAAAGCCAGAGCTGGACACAGCTCTGGGAACATAATTATGTAACTATGCAACCTCTCCAACTCCTGGGAGCTGAAGAGGTCTCTTGAAGCTGGAGAGGCCCATTGGAGCTGGAAAGGCCTATTGAAGCTGGAAGGGCCTATTGAAGTTGAAGGGTTTATTTATTTATTGATTTATTTCACGATACATGCCGTCCAAGTACAGTGGTTATTATGGACAGTATGGGAGTGGCTATTATGGACACTCTGGGATTGAACGTGGAGAACTCCCTGAAGAAATTTGAGGGGGCTCTGGTAGCTGGAAACGTCCCTTAAAGCTGGAGGCGCTTCTTGAAGCCGCAGTGTCGCTGGTAGCTGGATGGACCCCTTGTGACTGCATGGCCCCTGCAAGAGTTGGACGGCTCCTGGAAGAATGAGCGCCCTTGCAGCACGAGGGACCACTGAGAGCTGGAGAGCCTCTGTTAATTTTGAGAATTGACGGACCTCGGGGAATTTGAGGCGTCCCTGAGTGCTTAAGAAATCCTTGACGCGTTGAAGGCCAGCTGGAATGACGGGCACTTGGGTGGTGTACGGAGCTCTCGAAGATGGAGCTCCTCGAATTCGCGGGCCCTTCTGGGTAGCTGTGTGGGTCCTTGGAGCTGAGTGGCCTCTGAAGAAGCTGGATTGTCCCTGAAAGAATTGGAACTTCTGTAGCTTCAGGGGTCCTTGGAAGCTGGAAAGCCCCTGGGAATTTGACGATTTGAGGAACTTCTAGGCACTTGAGCGTCCCTGAGAACTGGAAGAGTCCCAGGAATTTGAGAACAGGCTGGGAACTGGATTGAACCCGTGGAAAATGGAGGGGCCCTTGAAGCTGGAAGGTTTTTGAAGCTGGACGGGTACAGCAACTAGAAATACGTGGGGGTGCATTGAGACGTTTTTGGGGGAGGACTGTGATTTCTTTCTTTGTAAAAGAATGATGCAATATTGGCCCTTAGAAGATAAAGTGGAAGAATTCCCGGCAGGTTCACAAATGTGTGGGTGCGTTGGGCTTCTCTTGAATCGCGCCTCAATTGGCTATTTCCTGGCCACTCCTCTGGTGCCAACACAGGACCAGTAATATATTTTTAGACCTGAAATCAATGCGAAAGGATTGAACTCCATAATTGGGCGGAGCAGCGAATGAATTAATCGTCCCGAGAAGTTGTGAGATTGAACTAGAATGGTGTGCTATGTCTTGGCGGCGATGTCGATCGTGGGCTTCTGTTAATATCTATTCTCGTGCTTCACCTAATCGGTGAATATTCATGACAATTAAACTGACGTACTGCGTGCTATAAACCTCACCATATTTTATGAGGTAATGCATTGTCTACACTGAACTATGCTCAGCCGAATGTAATAACACGAATTACGCTTTCATTTTAAACATCGCAGCACACAAACAACATACGGCTGCATTGTTTGTGCTTTCGTAGAAAGCTTTTTTCGCACGCCCGACAAATTGACCCATTGCCATTGCCAGTAAAATGTGTATTCCGTAAATATGATTGCCTAATATGATATATATATATATATATATATATATATATATATATATATATATATATATATATATATATATATATATATATATATAAATATAAATATGAATGCCACAATAATGTTTGAACTTCTTTGTCGGGCATGCGAACAAAGCTATGCACGAGAGCGATTATAAAGCTTTGTTCGCACGCCCGACAAATAAATTCAAACTTAATTGACTATTCGCTAATGAAGAAGCTTAATGCACTATTGTAGCATTCGCTAGCAGCCAAGCAGAGCATGGTCCAGTGTATGCTTGCTACAATCTTATAAGGGTGACCATGGTAGAATCGGTGGACATTCCGTTGTTTTACTTGCTCGATTTGTATCCATTTCGGAGCTAGCGTGGGCCGTGGTATGACCTGATAATGCACTTATGCACTGATGAATTAATACAGCAAGCTCAGTATCAACGGGTAGCTTCATCGTGAAGAACCTGTCTAGTTTATTACCCCCTTGTTCTAGCTGAAAATGCATCGTGATAATGAATATCCTAGAAGTGAAGACGTCACCACGTTTGTCTTACACATTTACTTCAAATAACAAAGCAGGAGAAAATGACATCAAGCCAGAAAATTCGCCCTAATGGAAAAAGTACAGCCACATAGATACTGACCAGTATATCATTCTATTTCAATGCATTGTATTACGTCCGGTACTGACATCCAAAATTCCTTTGGCTGGTATGTCAGTGCCATGCAGACACGCATACATAAAATGCACAATGCGTGCACGACGAAATATGGTGAGCTTTAAACAAAATATTCAAAAAGGAAAAGGAAGCAAGCACAACCTAAATCATACTATAAAATATACTATAGAAAATTGAAAACAAGCGCCACGTAACAGGCGATAAAACCATGCACGAACATTGACTAAGATTCAGCCAGAAACGCATGACCGAGACGCGAGAGCGGCCTCAACGTGCCTCCTCGGAAAGTCATGTCAGTTAGAGTTCACCAGGTCTCGGTCGCCACAAAGACAGTCCAATGTATGTATGACACGCTGACGGCGGGTGTTTGTGTGGCCTCCGATGGCACCGTCGGGTTGACGGCTATAGGCTAAACGCACTCCTCGTTGTTCGGTGTTATGTGTAGGCTCTTTGTGTCGCAGGATATTTGAGTTGTTGTGGGCTTTTCATTTCATTCAAATTGTGTGCGTCAGGGCTCAGTCCGTAAGTTATATCAGTCAGTTGACATTAAGCCAGCCAAGCTTCATTCTGACAGCGGAGACGCGGTCTCTTCGGGGCTTATTGGTAAAAACTTTCACGGCATAGCTGATTCCTGTATCAATGCGCTTTCGTTGCACCTGTGTTGGTGCGGACCGAGCCGGTAAGCAGTAGGTCAGATGCGTAAACACCAACGACTGAATGCATATTTTGGTGATGGTTTCGGTGCGCTGCCGCTCAGCTTGCCGAGAGCAAAGAGTCTGCTGTAGCATCGTTGCACAACTCGGCTAGGTTGGTCGGTCATGCTAAGTGTTTTGTGTAAAAATAACTCACAGGATTTTATTTGGCCGATGTTCAAAATAACATTAGCTCAGCATTTTTTTCCGGATTGCTTTCAACTCGTTGGAAGCAAACCAGGCAGCCAGAGTGACGAGATCAGCCCACACATTGTTGCGCAACTGTGAATCAGTCTGGTGTATCTAGCGCACTTTGCATAATTTGGGTATCATCTGCGTAAGAAATTACGGATGAATGTGACGAAGGGCAACGCCAAAGGTGCCCATTCAGCGATAAATTAGTGTGCCAAATACAGCCCATAAATTAGTGTGCACATTGAACAAAATTGGTCTGAAGTCGATGCGCTGCATTACACTACAGGTGCTAAAACTCGACTATTGCTCTGCATGGACTGTGTGCGCCGAGTAAAATAGGCCCGGACCAGTGCAGCGATTTGCCGCCTGACTGATGAAGCGGTACAATCACCGCGTGCTCCCACATGGAGCGCAGCTTGCCAGGCATCAGACATGTCAGCTACTCGGAGCAAATTAGGGCCAATCATTGCGAGGCAGGGGAGCATTCATAACATCCAGAGTTCATTTAGTGCCAAAGTGCATAACGTCCAAAGCTCACAACGTCCAAGTTGTGAGCTTTGGACGTTATGAACTTTGAACGTTATGAACTCTGGATGTTATGATATAGCCCCGCGAGGCACCGCCGGATCAGCTGCAGCGACCCGCCGCCACTGCCGCGAGCAAGCGACTCATGGAGGCCAGCGCAGCGGCGAGCTCAGGCAGGGTGGCCGGCCACGCGGTGAAGGCCGCGCCGGGTGCGGCGGGTGGTGGCGGCGGCACGCTGTTCCGACTGAGCGCCACCTCCTCTGTCGCTCGGCGGCCGACGGTTGTGAAGTAGTTCTTTCATTACTGAAGCAGCATCACAGCTTCCCCTCACATCACTCACATTTTGTATCATAATAATCGATTGACGCATCCGGCACGTCGGGGAACGGCACCGCACCACTTCTTGTGAAATTTAATAGTGCTCCTACTCCTAATAGCAATCGTTTCCCCAGTCTTCTTGTCATGCAGAAGTCGAGTTTGCGCAATTACCATCCTGAAACATGGACAGGCACATATCATACGGTTTCCTGCTATAGCAACGTGACTTGCAAAACTATGCACATGGATGTAGCTACTGTTTTGAAATGGGAGGGGGGGGGGGGCCAGGGACGCGGGAAGTTTGGGCTAGATAGAGGCAAGCCCCCGCCCAACCCCTCCACCCAAAAAACCTCGGATTTCAGCCACATCATTTTTAGATCTGTTTTCAGATTTGCCGTTGTTAAATCTGATATTGTGTACTAGCCTAACTTTGGATCACTGGACAACGATTAGACGGTGCAATAACCTCCACACCAGACTGACTAACAAGTCATGAACAAGACAAAATACGTTCAGCGGATGAGCCTTGGTAATCAACGCAAGTGCGCCAGCCGAAATTCAAGTATCACCACCAACCGAACGTCTGGGAAAACAGCCGGTACTCCCACTCACGGCTTTCGAAACGCCTCTTCATCTCAACCTCTCGTTTCACCCCAACCTTACTGGGGTGCGGTTCAGAAAACATGACCAAAGGCTCCGTCGTTAGTTTGCGCACTGTGACGGACCGGGGTGTTCGACAGGTAGGGCAATAGTTAAGTTAGCAGGTGTAGCCGGGCCCAGCAGGCGTACCTTTGAAGCTCTTGAGCCAACAGAATCAGGCGTACCTTTGAAGCTCTTTCCGGTACCAAAACCAGGCGTACCTTTGAAGCTCCTTACGGTTCCAAAACCAGGCGTAGTTTTGAAGCTCTTGACGGGTAACAAAACGATGGACAACCTCAAATTGCTGTTCGGCAGAAATTGACTGCGTTGCGGTGCATACTCAGGGATACATGGCTGGGTGCAAAACATCAGGGACAACAGATACTGGAAGGACAATGTCGACAAGCGGAATCTCTACAAACACCTGGGGTGATGGGAAGTTAATGGTAAAGACGAGAAGGAAAACCACACCCTTCCGTCTTAGCAAAGCTCACAGCTTACACCTAAGATGTTGCTGCTGGAATTAATACCACACACGCGCAGTGGAGGAGCTCTGTTCAGGAGGCATGCCAGGGCCGCACAATGGTACCTATGGAAGTTGTGGTTGTGCCTGCAAGAAATAATTATAAATTGTACGTAATCAACGCTTCTGTTCGAAACTTCGGGTGATGAGCGGTGCACGGCAACTGATATCTCTGAGGTCAGCTCCCTACCATATGTATTTGTATCCTTGTCTTTCCCATCGTCTTTTTCTGCTATATCTGCGGCCTGTGGTCATCAGGATAATACCAGTGGGCTGAAATTGACGGCTGTGAAGTTGGACTTGTTATTACGGCCCACTGACACCAAGCCAACTTCAGGAATCGCCGGTCGCTGACTATCAGACGTGAAAGGCAGCGGTATATATGTGTTCACTGACCGAACGAACAGTGCGGGCAGGGGCATTTATAAAGTCACTGTCCGGATGCACAGCGCTGGCAGTCGTGTTTCCATAGTCACTCACCGGATGATCAGCACGAGCAGTGGTGTTCTCATCAGTCACTCGTCGGATGCACAGCGCGAGCAGTCGTGTTTCCATAGTCACTCGTCGGATGCACAGCGCGAGCAGTCGTGTTTCCATAGTCACTCGTCGGATGCACAGCGCGAGCAGTCGTGTTGCCATAGTCACTCACCGGATGATCAGCACGAGCAGTGGTGTTCTCATCAGTCACTCGCCGGATGCACAGCGCGAGCAGTCGTGTTGCCATAGTCACTCACCGGATGATCAGCACGAGCAGTGGTGTTCTCATCAGTCACTCGCCGGATGCACAGCGCGAGCAGTCGTGTTTCCATAGTCACTCGCCGGATGATCAGCACGAGCAGTGGTGTTCTCATCAGTCACTCGCCGGAAGCACAGCGCGAGCAGTCGTGTTTCCATAGTCACTCGTCGGATGCACAGCGCGAGCAGTCGTGTTTCCATAGTCACTCGCCGGATGAACAGCTCGAGCAGTCGTGTTCTCATCAGTCACTCGCCGGAAGCACAGCGCGAGCAGTCGTGTTTCCATAGTCACTCGCCGGATGAACAGCTCGAGCAGTCGTGTTTCCATAGTCACTCGCCGGATGCACAGGCGAGCAGTCGTGTTTCCATAGTCACTCGTCGGATGCACAGCGCGAGCAGTCGTGTTTCCATAGTCACTCGCCGGATGAACAGCTCGAGCAGTCGTGTTTCCATAGCCACTCGCCGGATGAACAGCTCGAGCAGTTGTAATTTCAGTCACTAACCGGATGCACAGCGAGGCGAGTGTTATTTCCATAGTCACTGACTAGATAAACGGCGCACTGCTACTGTTAGTGCTACTACTGCTACTGTTACTGCTACTGCTACTGTTACTGAGCTGCTAGAGCCTCAACGGCGCAGATATCTCTGCATGCTGGTCCTCGGCAGATGCGGACGCTACCCGGGAGCTCAGAGCCATCAACGCCCTCAGGTCTGAGCGAAGAGGTAGCAGAGGCTCGACTGAGGTAACGTACGATGATAGTTGTGTGCTTATTGGTGGCGAGTCGTTGGTACGTGCGATGTTGGTAACATACAGACCGGTGTCAACGTCGACAGCGTCAGATGAAACAGACATTTCGAGCGGTTGCTAAACAACCGGTCGAAATGCACTGCGATTCGATATGCAATGCTCTTCGAAATGGGAAAGCAACCGTTGCCTCTCCGCTCGTCGTCAGGAGTGCTGTCCTTTCCGATCCATTGGATTTGCCATACCCAAATTCATTGACTTCATTGGCCACTCATGCTTTTTGAAGGCAAAATACCCAACAATGACTGGCGACGCAAGTCATCGGAATTTTGGACACGTATACGCAGCACACTTGACGACACAGAGTCCAAGTATTACTAACATCGCACGAGGAACTTATTACAGCCACGCACCAGGGGCGGATTCAGGAATTCTGATCGGGGGTACTTGTTTTCTGGAGGGGCGTCACTTGGGGGCACCACCGCCTGAAAAAAAAACTCATTGAGAAGGGGAGGGGCACTCGAGTGTCCTGAAGGACCGACAATTCTGCGGAAAGGGCGCCTTTTCTATTCTTTGAGTGGCGCAATCGGCTAAGAAAACCGTTGAGCTGAGATGAAGGGTGTGCACTCAAGCGTCCTAGAGAGGCATATTTTTCCGGTCGTAGTGGCGCCACATGGCTATCGTGGGAGGGGGGGTCACATCACATCTCAAGCCTCCCCGGAGAAGGTTTGTCGCCTCCATGGTTTGCCACCTAACCATGGGGCACATGCCCCCAGTGCCCCGCCCCATATATCCGCCCGGATTATCGGTGATCTTCAGGCAGAGCAGCGACAACACGCGATCGAAATGCTTGAAGTCGTTATTTACCTTCAGATTGCCGCAGTCAGCCCATCTCTTATCAAAGTATGATTGGGTGCGGGGAGGCGGTAGCGCGTGGCAGCAGACGCCACCAGCTGGCGGTACGGGAAATGTCCTCGTCATTGCCGGTTGCAGTACTTTCAGACTTCTCCACAATCAAATATGCAGTATAATACGTCAGAGCCCTTAGTTAGCGCTGGCATTGCCCGGCACGTGGCAGACAGCCTGCAGTGTGCTGCGTGATGTCCGCTCAGCGTCTGCACAGCGGGAAGGAGTGTAGGTAGAACGATGGCTATCAATCTTCTAATCGAAGGGTTGCGGGTTCGGGGCTTGGTGACGGCGCAACCTTTCGTTTCCCCGCCGCAATTCGGCATGAGAGGGTGGCGATGCTGCTTAGCGGAGCAGCCATGTGAGTCGCAGAAGGTCTAACGCTGCTGTTCGCTGTGTAGTTAAATACCTCTGCGTAGTTAAAACCTGCGCGACCTGCGGTCAGGGGTCGCGCACCGCAGCTTGCGAGGTCACCTCGCTGTGTGCTGACCGCTGACCTTTTAGCCAGCCGTCACGTATCGCAACTTGTGAGGTCACCTCGCTGTGTGCTGACCGCTGACCTTGCGGCCAGCCGTCACGCATCGCAGCTTTGAGGTCACCTCGCTGTGTGCTGACCGCTGACCTTTTAGCCAGCCGTCACGTATCGCAACTTGTGAGGTCACCTCGCTGTGTGGTGACCGCGGACCTTGTAGCCAGCCGTCACGTACCGCAGCTTGTGAGGTCACCTGGCTGTGTGGTGACCGCGGACCTCGACACAGGCGCTGCATTCGGCCGCCACTTCACGGTTTGGATCCGATTCCGGGTTGGACTTCGGGCGGTGGACGGGGCCTGGCATTGCTAGCTCAATTTTGGTGATGACAATCATCGACGATGCGCTGAGCCATGTGCTGTTGGAGCGTTCAAAGGAATGTTTCACGATCAGGTTGTAATTTACATCACAGAACGCTGCGGTGCATGAACCACCGGCCGCATTCAGAGCGATGTTGAGATGTCACTCCGCAGTCAGGGCCAGCGCACATCCACTTCTGCTGATGGATGCAGTACTAGAAACTCATGTCGTGTCGAAGCTGTCGAAACTCCGGAAACTTTTCGTCAGATCGGAGGACTGGTTCTGAAGGGAGAAGAATCGTGCGTTGGGGGGGCGTTCTAGCCCGTCGCGGCTGATAAAAGCCGGTACCGAGTGAATATTATTAATTCAAAGTAGATACGCTATCTAGAAGACATCATCTGAGATGGCAGCTGGGGACCGATACACCACATAATACCCCGGCCAACATAGCTAGTAACCTAAACCTGGTACAACAGCAGGCGAGTCTAAATCTGACATCAGAAAAGCTTGAACTTAGTGAACATTACACCTGAATAATCACTGAATGCTCAGCTTGATGGTGATATCATGTCTAATCCAGTCAATGTCAGTAATTCAGAGTGAGCGGGCGTAGTGTTCGACGACCGCACACGTTTAGAAATGGCTCGTGCGACGAAACTGGGATGGCTAGAAAGGTGGAATTTGGCACACGTGTGGTGCCGTTCGAAAAAAAACTTCCGCTGGCAAATGAAATACCGCTAGAGTCCGGAGGTTGCAAACACAAATGACCGGCCCGTCCTGCACGTGGTGTTGGAATGTCACCCACGTGCGTCATATGAGCGACACGTGACACGTGCAAATGTCCCCATAGACTCAGGACGTGAATCTGGAAAAGTGGGGAGCATTCGAGAATGGCCAAGCCGGCTATAGGTACGACGATGATTCTTTCTGGGACATTCATACATACTTTGTACCATACACAACTGGTCAGATATATCAAGTAGAAGCTGCTGCAGTTGAGGTTTTTGACACAAGGGCAAACTTTAAATTAGAATAACAAATATTTTCAACCATAAAGTCATGAAGTTATAACGTTATAAAATGTTCAGACTTCATAAGAGCTACAAGGGCACATTCCATGAATTGATACTTTGGTTGCGTGCGTCTGTACACATCATTACAAGAGGTGTAAGAAGTATGTAAAGAGACAGGATAGAAAAATATCGTTGCCTTGTGGATAATTTTGAGGTAAGAACGCACATTGCCACAGCGTATGGTGAAAGAGCGATTGTAGACATTTGTTGATAGAGGTAGCCAGTCTGCCCGTGATACAATTTCGGTGTAATTCGACTTGCCGGGCAGAACTGTGTACTTTATTAACACGGCAGTGACCGGGCCAACGGGGCCATGTTGTCCCCCAATGTACCGACTTTAACCGATATTTTGCGCTAAGATGTTATTCTTCGAAGTCTAAGGGCAGTTTATGAGATAAATGTGTCTTAAACAGACCTGACGAATGATAGCTCTTCAAATCTGGTCAGGATTCGAAATCGGACAATTTTTTTTTAATTGCATCCCCAAGCTTTGGCTAAATAACTGTGTTCGAAACGTACCTTGCACATTGAATGTTTACCTAACATAACAATTATTGACTCTTACAATTCAGGTGTAAAATAATGTTATAAAACAACCAAAATGGTGCTTAACCCAATTATTTAATGAATTAAAAAAACATAAAAATTAGGAGGTAATGTTCGAAACTAGGCCAGGTTCGTGTTCGGAGAAACGACTCAGCGATCTTCCTCTATCTACGTGGTCTTTAGCTTTGAAGAGTATCCAAATATTCCCATTAAATAGCATCCGAAAAGTCCGAATGTTCCCATTGAATAGTATCCGAATAGTCCGAACCTTCCCGTTGCTTTGGCGTCACTGCGGGGGCAGTCACCCAGGTCCTCGTAGTCACGGGACTTTCCCATTTTGTTAGCATTACTGCTGGGGTCGGAGTCAGCTGAGCGGTGACGACGGCTCCTGCAGTACTACTGCAGGAGAAAATGAGCCAATGGACACGCCCCCACTCAAAGTCTCTCAGACGAGTCCCTGGCTAGACATATGCATCATACGCAGGAGGGTCCCGCAAAAATCCACTCAGTTCCAAGCCAATCAGAGTGCCTGTTCCCACGGAATCCTTAACCTCCCTGCCTGAACGTGGTTGCCTTCCGCGCACTTCAGTGCCGACAGCGTCTCCTGGTGAGGTCGTCACCTGGTCGTGTCCGCTTGATGGCGCCGTTCTCCGCGCGGCAACGCCAGTTCCATGGCCACACAACCGCAACGGCTCTCCGAGTTTCGCGCCAATCGCCAACAGCCGAGCTGAACTGCCGGCCGTGCAGACTGCCAGATACAGCCATACTTAGCACCTACTCCTCCACCGACGTTTCCCAGGCAGCGTTCAGCTCGTGTGTTTGCACTGGCTGCTCAGACAGAGTGCGCGAACGTTGCGAGCGAACGCAGTGCCACAAACGCCAGCGAAACGGACATCGCCCGAGGCGCCCGACGAGCCATGCCGGCCGGCCGGCCGTCTTCGGAGCTGCAGGCGCAGGATAGAGGATGATCACGTGCACGTCGGCAGCAGCTGGACCTCATCAGCTGATCGCGCTCAATTCCGTAAGTGCAGGCACGCTCAGAAGCGAGTAAAGTCGATTCGCTTCGGTCAAGGAGCTGATTTCGGATCGCACAGGCGGTCAGTATGAAGTGGGGAAGTTTTCGCAGTGTGTGCTTCTGGAATTAATGAACCGATTGCAATGCAATTTGGCGGAACCTTTATGACAATACAATGTCTGGGAGAACATGATTGCTAGAATTGCATGAACGCAATCTCAACCGAATTAATCAATTATGTCAGAGTCATGGCATCCGTGGGTGAGCAGCAGGTTCGCGACATGATCGCCGACGTTGTTCACAAAATCCCAACATGAACAAAGCCAGCATCCTGGCACGTGCTAAGCAACATAGCATACCCAAGTCGACCGCCAAGTGGGCAACAGCGAAGTTGAGAACAGATGGGCAGGTGTAGCATTCAGGAAAGGGCAGGAAAGTCAATGTAATGCCTGATTACCTGCGGATGGAACTGGTCCGGCCTTAACTGGTCGGATGGAACTGGTCCGGCCTTAGCTGGTCGGATGGAACTGGTCCGGCCTTAACTGGTCGGATGGAACTGGTCCGGCCTTAACTGGTCGGATGGAACTGGTCCGGCCTTAACTGGTCGGATGGAACTGGTCCGGCCTTAACTGGTCGGATGGAACTGGTCCGGCCTTAACTGGTCGGATGGAACTGGTCCGGCCTTAACTGGTCGGATGGAATTGGTCCGGCCTTAACTGGTCGGATGGAACTGGTCCGGCCTTAACTGGTCGGATGGAACTGGTCCGGCCTTAACTGGTCGGATGGAATTGGTCCGACCTTAACTGGTCGGATGGAACTGGCCCGGCCTTAACTGGTCGGATGGAACTGGTCCGGCCTTAACTGGTCGGATGGAATTGGTTCGGCCTTAACTGGTTCGATGGAATTGGTCCGGCCTTAACTGCCCGGACGAAACTGGCTAACTAGATGAAGATGACCCATAAAAATATGATAATTAGCAAAACTAACTAACCAACACAAACTAACCAAATAACTAACTAGCAACTGGTCCGCGCCGCCAAAGGAAGACTTGACACCTACCCGAGTTTGTTGACCAGGAAACGTGAAAATTGCAAAACTATGTCCACTTGGTCCTCTTGGAATTAAGCACAGGAGAACAACGAAAGAACCAAGCGTAGCAGACGAGCAGGCCAAGGTTAAAAACCTTCGCTGTGTAGACTGCCGCGCGATCCGATACGGACAATGTCACGAGGTCGAAGTAGTGCGGGTGGCAAATCAAACTTCACACCCAGCGCTAGTCAGGTATCCTCAAACTCCGGCATTTGTATGCATACTGGCGGTGATGCCACTGCCAAGGACAGCAAGTTCTCAGGACAGCTACTGGTATGAGGAGCCATCGGTTCGCGGGTGATGACAAAGCCGGCAATTCCCCCGAGCATGGCCAATGCGAGCTGCCAACAGCACCGGGCAACAGGCCTGTGCAGAGCTGGGATGCCATTATTGGACGCGAAGTATCCGAATCGTCATGTCCTACTTTGGCATTCCGGCCCATTTTGGCCAGACTTCGCCAGCGCCTATTGAGTTCGCCTCGTCTTGGAACTGCCGGAGGAGGAGGAGGTGCCGGTTGTACCTCGCACCATGATCACACCCTGCGCACCATAAAACAGTGCCATCGAAAAGTTCCGGGGGATTAATGGCCATAAAGTATGCCACACAGGCTGAGAAGCACGGTCGGACAACCAGCTGAAGATTATACTTCAGCAGGCGACCCACGAGGCTGAGCCGGAGGTGCCGCGAAACATGACGAGGGGGACTGTCAGCTCGCGTGTGGGTAGGGCCGCCGACAGGGCCATCATGTACATAAGATGTCTCAATGAGATCCATTGAGTCGCATGAACCAAGAAACGAAACATAATATGTGAGCTTAAATTTGCTTTGAAATGCTGAAATGCATTGTGTGGCAGAGACTTAGACTCTTCCCATTTCCTACTCAGCACATGCTACTGTCTCCAATTGCACCTCGGCGCATTGACAACAAATCCGCTTGAAAGTGGCTGCACTCGTGTCGACTTTATATCCTTTGAGGCGCATCGCTCTCACACCTGAACACACCTTGTGTCTCACACCTGAACACACCTTGTGTATCACACCTGAACACACCTTGTGTCTCACACCTGAACACACCTTGTGTCTCACACCTGAACACACCTTGTATCTCACACCTGAACACACCTTGTGTCTAACACCTGAACACACCTTGTATCTCACACCTAAGCGCACCTTGTATTTCACACCTGAACACACCTTGTATCTCACACCTGAACACACCTTGTGTCTCACACCTGCACACACCTTGTGTTTCACACCTACACACACCTTTTGTCCCGCACCTGAACACACCTTATGTCCCACACCTGAACACACCTTGTGTCTCACACCTGGACACACCTTGTATTTTACACCTAAGCGCACATTGTATTTCACACCTGAACACACCTGCATCTCACACCTGAATACACCTTGTATCTCGCACCTGAACAAACCTTGTATCGAACACATAAACACACCTTGTATCGAACACATGAACACACCTCGTATCTCAGACCTGAACAAACCTTGCACCTCACGCCTGAACACATATTGTATCACACACCTGAACACAACCGTGTATCTCACACCTGAACACACCTTGTATCTTACACCTGAAGACATCTTGCCGAATTATTTCGAAACAACGCAGGTGGCACGGCGGATCGGGATCCTTTCTGCACCGCAGCTCGTTAATCAACTGCTATCAACTGCATATATATATATATATATATATATATATATATATATATCGTTTGTCCGTTCTTATATATATATATATATATATATATATATATATATATATATATATATATATATATATATATATATATAGCGTAAGAACGGACAAAAACGAAGAAACACGTTTTCGATACTGTTGTGTTCTTGTTACCTTTCCCTTCATTCTTCCTGCGCTGCCATACCTCGCATATCTGGCAGCACGTCACGGGTCGCACCCGATACTAATACAGTCTACACCCTGACGCCTGCGGTGCGCTTGACTCCAGAGGCTCAGCACTGTGCAAGAAGTACCGATAGTTCCCAACACAACATGGCGCGGTCCGGTTACTTGCGGTGAGTGCATGCACTTTGGAGAACTGACAGTGCACCCGGCAGTGGTGATAGAAAGAGCAAATAGGAGTTTTGGAGCCGTGGACGGCCCTAATAATACGTATATGCGGGCCCTAATAATACGTACTAACCTACGTAGGTTGCGCAGTCCTCTGATAATTACAATTACGTACGTAGACAATTCAACAGCCCATACGGTGGAAGGTAGGGGAGGGGGGGGAGAATAGTTGCGATTGACACCACTGTTCGCAGCACTGGCATGTGTTTACTTCACGACACCACCATCTGATAATAACTCGGGATTGTGGCGAACGCAATTTGCAGTTCCAACACGAACCTGTTCGATTACATTGGAGGAAGATGGGCCCGTGGCTCTTATTAAGCCTAAATACTTTAAGATGGGGTTTGTGACAAGGTGTGATGCATTGCCCAGGCGGGTTACGTTACGTCCATCACGTCACGTCACGTCACGTCACGTCACGTCACGTCACGTCACGTCGTCGTCGCGTCGTCGCTCCATGAATGCATCCGGCAGCTGCGGTCTCCGTAGCTTATTTTGGTCTGACCTTCGAGACATGTGTAGATAACCTACATGAGCTCCTATATGTGTGTGTATATATATATATATATATATATATATATATATATATATATATATATATATATATATATATATATATATATTTTTTATATATATATATGTATGTATATATATATATATATATATATATATATATATATATATATAACAACTAAACACTAGACTGTTTAGCTGATCAAAGAGGTAGCGCAGTCGTGCCTTCCAATTGGATTCCTAGCGTCAGGGAAGAACTCTCTTGGCGGAGGATTGAGGGAAAATCTCACCGTTGCATTGTCAGTTGCAGCGAATCAACACGTGCCACGAAACGCATGCGACATTCAATCTAAAAATCGGTTTCAACACAAGGAGTGGTGCGATGCTACACATTGACGATTGGAAATGATGCAAAACTTCATCGCAGTGTCGACTATTACTGTTGGTATATAAAACTCCACCGCAAAGACGACTATTACTACAGGTGTATACAACTGTATTGCTCTTTGCCATACAACAAAGCCAATCAGAATCCAGGACGGATTCGAGGGCCGATCGCACTCACCGGAAGACAAAGATGGCGGCGACCAGCACAACGCAGACCCCGAGCGTGACGACCACGATTGTTTTGGGGTCGGGGTCGGTGTGGCAGAGCTGACCGTCGAAGCCGCACGGCGGGTGTGCCTCAGGGGGGTGTCCCAGCACCCATTGGATTCCCTGGCCGGGGTTCAGGTACCGGAAAACCTGCCGACGACACGATGAACACAAGGCGCCAATGATTGATGTCAGACACAAACATCACAACTGTAGCCGATGTTGGCAAACAGGGACATCGTTTCTTCGTAAGCAAATATGTGTGCCTACGCGCTTCTGAATATTATTTCATCCACTTGGTACCCAGATGCATCGTTATTAAGCTTACAACTGTTGTGGACACCCCAGAACCCGGCATGAGACAAGAAACCACACGCATGTGGCAATTAATCCACGCCTGATATCGCAAACATAATCGGAACGCTCGTCGAGATGGCCTGACGGTGCTGTGTCCACAACAGCGAGTCGCAGATTTTGCACCAACCGCGCAACTACAGGTCAAGGTCATAGCTGTGACTGATGGCTAGACTGTCTCAACACGGCCCAGACAAATGACACGCCCGCCGAGCCATCAACTGAACCTGCTGGGTGATGCAATGCGCTCCCCAGTGGCTTAAGCCAACGCAATGAGCCCCTGATGCAATGAGCTCGTGATGCAATGATCTCCTCAATGTAATGGTTTGAGCCAACGCTCGCCATGTACGAATTGAATTGCACACACTGCAATCGAGGTGCGTGCGACCCCACGGCTACCGAACGTGCCGAAAGTACTTAGTTGGTTATTGGTTTTACGACACGTCGACCGTTGAGTCATATAGCGTCGCCAATCTCTCACGCCGATTGGTCGCGGGCGATGAGTAGCGACAGGTGAGTTTCGAACCCACAATCTTTCGATTGCGAGACGAGCATCTTACCCCTAGACCACTCGTCCCCGCCGAAAGTACTTAGTTAAATTGTAATTGATGTACGATACTCATATAATGAATAACGATGCACGAAGCTTGAAAATCCCGTAAACGCTGCCTTTGACATCCATCTCACGTGTGATTTTCTTCTTCGCTGAAGCGTCACACACAGACGTTCACAAATCGGGCACACCCTCCTCTCAGACTTCAAGAGCATTTTCCTAATCACTTCCTATGCATCTGAAAAGCTTCACAAGCCCGGAACGCACACATGAACGTCAGCTCTACTTGCACGCACCGTTTCATCATCACATTATATGTCCTCTTTTTTGCTCAACTAGCCACCCCGCTGTGTGGAAACGTCTGCAAAATCAGATCACAGGCTACTTCTGAACAGGCCCTCTTGTACTCCGGAACCAATAGACCGATCGAAACGAACTGAAGCGAAGTACAATAGATGTTCCAATACAATCGGCCCGGGTTAATTTTAATCCAAGTTGACCTCAAGGTCGCACATGACGTCACAGTTCAGAACAAGTATGAAGAGGTCGACTATTTCTGGAGCATTGCTCACCTCTACAAATATTTATTGAACGGTTCGTATGAGCAAATACTCATCAGATATGCAATAACTGTCATCTGAGCATGTCGCATGCATGTTTCAAAATGAGGTCAAGGTCAAATTAGGCTAACTTATGTTAGTAGCCTAGGTTGAAGAGGCTAGAAGATACAGGTCATGGAAATTTCCGCTCACAATGGAAGTGTTAACACTGCATATATTTCTTCTTTTGATAGCGGCATTAACCGGAGCCAACACGTACATTATATGGAAGGGGACGACCAGCTTAACACCAAAAATATGCCTGACCTCCTAATGACGATGTTTTCCCCGTGACCTCGTGACCTTTTTTTATGCTGTGGCCTTTGCAAATTACTATATTTCGATTATTTCCACTGAGGCATGTTCAACAACACAATCGGTAAGGGTTCAGAGGTCAAATGTCAGAGAGCCGATCTGACGTTCATATAGTGATCGCATGTGATAGAGAACAGCCAGTATGGGTGTTATCTAAAGGCACGTCACTCGCAGAATGCAACGGCGACATTGTCTGACACGTGACAGACCAGAGAAGTCACGTATGGACCAGTTGGCAAAATGCACCCCGAGTGTGCCCTGTAGAAGGCAGTCGCTATGGGCGTCACTTAAAAGTACTATGCTCAGAGAAGATGGCTGTCACATACAACGGCAGCAAAGATCGCAGTGGCACTTTTGAGTCAGTGGCCTGACAAAATTGCAGCTACGCACGCAGTGCACCAAGCTGTCAGGATGAGTGGAATTTGGTAGGTCATAGACAGACTATATTTGAAGATCACAGGAGACGATCACGGTATGCAGGGGCATGTAAGCAGGGGTAATTATAATGCTGACCCCGGTGATGGAACGCAGTGTTTGCGTGGGTACTTGTATGTAGTTAGCAAATCAGAAGGTTCAGCTTGCGGTGCTGGGTGTCAGTGGACTGACTGACACTGAATCACACATACCTGATTGTACTTGATGGAAAAGAGCGTTTGTGACGCGAGGAAGCGCGACTGCACGCAGCACGCCTGCAAGCAGTGTCCGCGAGAAAGGGCGGTGAGTGGATTCAACAATAGCTTAGACACGGCGCAGGCCGAGGGACTGGGCGAGTACGACTGAAAATGTGCACATCTGTTGATTGGTGTGCGATGGCTGATGCTGTCCTCCCGGCCGGGTAGCACGTGTCTGCTCTGAGCGATGAGATAGCACAGCTGGCGCGCCACCACCTGGCCGCTCAGGCACAGTCTCACGACTTGAAGCGGCTGCGAGGCTCTCTTCCCGACAATAGGACGTGAGTCTGCGGCGCCTGAAGCAGCTGCGAGGCTCTCTTCCCGACAATAGGACGTGAGTCTGCGGCGCCTGAAGCGGCTGCGAGGCTCTCTTCCCGACAATAGGACGTGAGTCTGCGGCGCCTGTTCTGATAACCTCGTCCGTCTGGCAAGACGCGGCCGGTGGCTTTCGCCGATATGGCTGCCAGTGCACGCTTCGTCTGTGTGCAGCGCACACCAACACCACCTGCGGAAGCGTCGGCGTTGTGTCCGACCGTCCGACCCTCAGTCCGACCGTCTCTCGTCCGACCGTCCGACCCTCAGTCCGACCCTCAGTCCGACCATCCGATCTCAGTCCGACCGTCTGACCCTCAGTCCGACCGTCTCTCGTCCGACCGTCCGACCCTCAGTCCGACCGTCGCTCGTCCGACCCTCAGTCCGACCGTCGCTCGTCCGACCGTCCGACCCTCAGTCCGACCGTCCGACCCTCAGTCCGACCGTCGCTCGTCCGACCGTCCGACCCTCAGTCTGACCGTCGCTCGTCCGACCATCCGACCCTCAGTCCGACCGTCCGACCCTCAGTCCGACCGTCGCTCGTCCGACCGTCCGACCTCAGTCCGACCGTCGCTCGTCCGACCGTCCGACCCTCAGTCCGACCGTCTCTCGTCCGACCGTCCGACCCTCAGTCCGACCGTCCGACCCTCAGTCCGACCGTCTCTCGTCCGACCGTCCGACCCTCAGTCCGACCGTCTCTCGTCCGACCGTCCGACCCTCAGTCCGACCGTCTCTCGTCCGACCGTCCGACCCTCAGTCCGACCGTCTCTCGTCCGACCGTCCGACCCTCAGTCCGACCGTCTCTCGTCCGACCGTCCGACCCTCAGTCCGACCGTCGCTCGTCCGACCGTCCGACCCTCAGTCCGACCGTCGCTCGTCCGACCGTCCGACCCTCAGTCCGACCGTCTCTCGTCCGACCGTCCGACCCTCAGTCCGACCGTCTCTCGTCCGACCGTCCGACCCTCAGTCCGACCGTCTCTCGTCCGACCCTCGTCCGACCGTCGTCGTCCGACCGTCCGACCCTCAGTCCGACCGTCTCTCGTCCGACCTCAGTCCGACCGTCTCTCGTCCGACCGTCCGACCCTCAGTCCGACCGTTCTCGTCCGACCCTCGTCCGACCGTCTCTCGTCCGACCGTCCGACCCTCAGTCCGACCGTCGCTCGTCCGACCGTCCGACCCTCAGTCCGACCGTCCGACCCTCAGTCCGACCGTCTCTCGTCCGACCCTCAGTCCGACCGTCTCTCGTCCGACCGTCCGACCTCAGTCCGACCGTTCTCGTCCGACCCTCAGTCCGACCGTCTCTCGTCCGACCGTCCGACCCTCAGTCCGACCGTCTCGTCCGACCCTCAGTCCGACCGTCTCTCGTCCGACCGTCCGACCCTCAGTCCGACAGTCGCTCGTCCGACCGTCCGACCCTCAGTCCGACCGTCCGACCCTCAGTCCGACCGTCTCTCGTCCGACCCTCAGTCCGACCGTCTCTCGTCCGACCGTCCGACCCTCAGTCCGACCGTCTCTCGTCCGACCGTCCGACCCTCAGTCCGACCGTCTCTCGTCCGACCGTCCGACCCTCAGCACGGCTGCAGTGGCGGCATACCAATCTCTGTATTGATTTTCCACCTTCTCCGAATGTTTTCGGGCCTGGTGGAGCCGCACTGTAGACTGAACGAATGTACTGGACAGAATACAAATGAACGTTAACCTCGTCAACGTGTGTGGCTGCGATGAGGATTGGGAAAACACACACGAGTGGCACTTTGTCGCTAGAGCACACGTAAAATGTACGTAATGGCGTGGACGGTTCTGTTTTAAGCATGCTGTGTATAGCGCTTGCCTTCAACGGTGACGGGATGGACAAACACTGAAATCTGAAGCGCGCTTCTCTTTCAGTACCGTGAGGGGCTCTTAAGCGAACAGATCAAGTTTTCTCTTAATCTCGGAGTTCTCTCCATCTGTAGCAGAGCAGATCAACTGGTCAATCGATTTCGTGAAGCACGCATTGCACCAGGGCACAAGGAGGGGCACAAAGAGGGCACAATGAGGGGCACAGAGGGGCACACAGGGGGACACAAAAGGAGCACATGTAGGCGTCATCGCCTCGTGCCGCTCGATGCCGAGAGGATCGCAGCTGATGGTGCGTCTTCGGATGCCAATTTCTGCCCTAGTCAGGCGCGTGATGAGGTTAAGGCGGTTGGAGTGGCACTGCCGTGTTAGATGACAATACAATCATGCACATAATGTGTGTGCGTGATAATGCTTGCGCACGCTGACGTCGATGATAGGCGTGCATCAAAGTCCGGTTTGTGAAATGTGGATGTCATGACACGCCGGTTATACATGCTACGCTTGCATTACCCGGTCTGTTAAGGGAAGGTTAAAAACGAGCCCGGTTGCTTGTTGCCACCTCCAAATGTGTCGAATTGTCTTCCATGATTAAAGGACCTTCAGATGACATCTACATTGGCCACTTTGTGCAATACGTACAAGTGTCCAATTTGAGGTCAGGCCGCTGTCTGTGACACTGTCGTTTTCTCTGAGCAGAGTGTAAAACACGACACCCACGCTGACCGCCTCCTACAATGCCCACACATCCTCCATTTTCTGGTCAGGTCATTGATCCATGTGTCACCTCTGTGAAATCATGAATGGGTGGAGATAGTTGTGTTTGTGGCCAATTTTTGGCAAAATCAGAGAGGGTCTGGTAGACAATAAAATAAAATATACCTTAGTGATGGGTCTTCGTCCTGTCCTGAAGTCCAGAAATCGCCCATTAATCGGGCCCTTGGCGGCGCAATGTGAGCACCCATAAATGACCTCAGGACATCATAGCGACCTGACGCAACATTACATTTGACTCTTTTTCGAAAACGTACCCCAGTTCTTCATTTAAAGGTACCCAAAGTGCCAGCTTCATGGTGCAGTAGCGGTTTCGGCACGGCGGAAGAAAAACTAAGTGACCGGAGGGAGGGGTAAAAAAGCTCCATATCAGTCAGTTGAAGGTCAACGAGTCTATTCTAGTCTTGTAATTTCGTACCTACACATACCAATTTCGCGTCATTAAGTAGCTTTATGTGAATGCGATAATGTTCGGATATGTTTTTCTTGCTGTGACATGTCCCGTGACAAAAGGGATACGATTCATTAAAAATGTTGTCCTAATAACAGAAAAGCTTCCTTTTGTTCGCGTCTCTCGACAGTCGATTGACCTGCCACAAACTGACCGCACGAAATTCGCGCAGGACACCAAAAACACAAAATGTTCAATGACCTTCAAATCTGCCGAGAACAAGTGTATAACAGTTGGTTGGTTTTATTATATCATGGGCGACGTATACTACTAGATAATTGAATCATATCCTACAAATAGGTCCCAAATAAGAACACACGGCGGTGCTCATGTAAACATGTCCTGTCTTGGTTGCTGATCTCAGAGCTTTACCATTGTGACTGTTGCCGTCTCAGAGCTTTACCATTGTAAATGTTGCCGTCTCAGAGCTTTACCATTGTGAATGTTGCCGTCTCAGAGCTTTACCATTGTGACTGTTGCCGTCTCAGAGCTTTACCATTGTGAATGTTGCCGTCTCAGAGCTTTACCATTGTGAATGTTGCCGTCTCAGAGCTTTACCATTGTGAATGTTGCCGTCTCAGAGCTTTACCATTGTGAATGTTGCCGTCTCAGAGCTTTACCATTGTGAATGTTGCCGTCTCAGAGCTTTACCATTGTGAATGTTGCCGTCTCAGAGCTTTACCATTGTGAATGTTGCCGTCTCAGAGCTTTACCATTGTGAATGTTGCCGTCTCAGAGCTTTACCATTGTGAATGTTGCCGTCTCAGAGCTTTGCCATTGTGAATGTTGCCGTCTCAGAGCTTTGCCATTGTGAATGTTGCCGTCTCAGAGCTTTACCATTGTGAATGTTGCCGTCTCAGAGCTTCCATTGTGATTTGCCGTCTCAGAGCTTTACCATTGTGACTGTTGCCGTCTCAGAGCTTTACCATTGTGAATGTTGCCGTCTCAGAGCTTTACCATTGTGAATGTTGCCGTCTCAGAGCTTTACCATTGTGAATGTTGCCGTCTCAGAGCTTTACCATTGTGAATGTTGCCGTCTCAGAGCTTTACCATTGTGACTGTTGCCGTCTCAGAGCTTTACCATTGTGAATGTTGCCGTCTCAGAGCTTTACCATTGTGAATGTTGCCGTCTCAGAGCTTTACCATTGTGAATGTTGCCGTCGTCACCGCCGTTATCTGTTAGCGGCGTCCTTCTTCTACCTAACTACGCTAACTTTTCGGGTAGTCACTTGACAACCAGACACAAGAACTGGGGAAAAGTCTGGAAGATACATCCGTAGGGCATCATCGTGTCGGTTGCCCTGCGCAACGACAAGCGGTTGGTGGAGGTTCAACAAAAGAAGAACTAATGTGATGCTGCCACGTTGCTGTGCTTCTGCACTGTTGCCGCTGCTGACGGATGGGCAGCAAAATGCTGGTGACAATACTGAAGATGAGAGTGGGAGTGGGAGAGTGGGAGAGTGGAAGAGTGGGAGGGCTACACGTTGTCCATGCGATGTAACAGAAGATACTAGCATGATCTTCCATTGTCGTATAAATTTCGCAAATTCTATGTATCCATCGATAATAACATATCAGGTGCTTAGTTGGCGAAATAATCTGCCCATATGTCAAATTCCGACTCAAATATTGCATTCATGACTTTCGGAGAACACATGCCAAGTCGTCTAGATGGTTCCTGAGCAGTGATATCCTACAGTTAAGGTGAACTCAACAATTTTGTTGTCAGCCGAGATATTTAACTGATTGGCCCTAGTGTTCAATTGGTTGGTGTTATAAGCGGTTCTTCATGAAAGCCAGTTCTTGGCAGATAATATTCAGCGTGAGCAAATTACATTGAGCATTGCTAATCTACAGCTGCTTCAGCAATCTGCTCCTGAGATGAACATACCCGCGGAGGGCACCTAAGCAAGCCGATACATACATACATACATACACATACACACACACACACACACACACACACACACACACACACACACACATACACACACATACTCATATATATATATACATTTATGCATATATATATGCATATATATATATATATATGTATATATACATATATATATATTCACAATTATACAAAAAATGCTTAGTTCAATACAGAGTCAATTAACCCGCATACAAGACGTCTAGCAATTGTGGCATTGAGCACCTTGTATGTTGCCTATTGTACAAAGAATTGCCAATGCATAGCAAATCAGACATCGCATTTTTACTTTCACATTCACTGCCCTCACACGACGATCACGCTGCATCCGATTGCCGCGCGTGGGTGTCAAGCGTGGGTGTCAAGCGTGGGTGTCAAGCGTGGGTGTCAAGCGTGGGTGTCAAGCGTGGGTGTCAAGCGTGGGTGTCAAGCGTGGGTGTCAAGCGTGGGTATCAAGCGTGAGTGTCAAGCGTGGGTGTCAAGCGTGGGTATCAAGCGTGAGTGTCAAGCGTGGGTGTCAAGCGTGGGTGTCAAGCGTGGGTGTCAAGCGTGGGTGTCAAGCGTGGGTGTCAAGCGTGGGTATCAAGCGTGAGTGTCAAGCGTGGGTGTCAAGCGTGGGTGTCAAGCGTGGGTGTCAAGCGTGGGTGTCAAGCGTGGGTGTCAAGCGTGGGTGTCAAGCGTGGGTGTCAAGCGTGGGTGTCAAGCGTGGGTGTCAAGGGGTGTCAAGCGTGGGTGTCAAGCGTGGGTGTCAAAGCGTGGGTGTCAAGCGTGGTGTCAAGCGTGGGTGTCAAGCGTGGGTGTCAAGCGTGGGTGTCAAGCGTGGGTGTCAAGCGTGGGTGTCAAGCGTGGGTGTCAAGCGTGGGTGTCAAGCGTGGGTGTCAAGCGTGGGTGTCAAGCGTGGGTGTCAAGCGTGGGTGTCAAGCGTGGGTGTCAAGCGTGGGTGTCAAGCGTGGGTGTCAAGCGTGGATGTCAAGCGTGGAGTCACGGAATCATCGGCATGGGATCCTCACACGCAGCTATTTATAATGATCCCGCAATCATGTGATGCTGGGTATAACACAGTGGCCCAGCCCGGCCAGCTGGGGTATCTACCGGCCAGCTGGGATATCTATCAGCCGCTGGGGTATCTACCGGCCAGCTGGGGTATCTACCAGCCAGCTTGGGTATCTACCGGCCAGCTGGGGTATCTACCGGCCAACTGGGGTATCTACCGGGCCAACTGGGGTATCTACCATCCAGCTGGGGTATCTACCAGCCAGCTGGGATATCTATCAGCCAGCTGTGGTATCTACCGCCCAGCTGTGGTATCTACCGGCCAACTGGGGTATCTACCGGCCAGCTGGGGTATCTACCGGGCCAGCTGGGGTATCTACCGGACAGCTGGGGTATCTACTAGCCAGCTGGGGTATCTACCGGCCAGCTAGAGTATCTACCGGTAAGTCGCTGGCGGCTCTGGTCGTCCTTGACTGGCTGTCCTTTGTGGAGAAATAGCCGACGGGCAGCATGCTGTAGGGCAGGCTGCTGTTGCCGGAAGGGTTCGGCAGCAGCGACACGACCGTGTAGTTGCCCTCCGCGTCGCCGTTATCGTCGACGTGAACCTGCCGCGGCGGCGTACGGAGTGGTCAGTAGGGCGGAACTCCCGCAGGGTAGCTGCCGACGGGAGGAGTGGTCAACACGGCGGAACACCCGCAGGGTAACTACAGACGGGAGGAGTGGTCAGCATGGCGGAACTCCCGCAGGGTAACTGCAGACGGGGGAGTGGTCAGTACGGCGGAGCTCCCGCAGGGTAACTGCAGACGGGAGGAGTGTACCCGGCCCCACGGAGTGGTCAGCACGGCGAAACTCCCGCAGGGTAACTACAGACGGGAGGAGTGGTCAGCACGGCGAAACTCCCGCAGGGTAACTACAGACGGGAGGAGTGTACCCGGCCCCACGGAGTGGTCAGCATGGCGGAAGACCCCACAAGGTAACTGCAGACGAGAGGAAGAGGAGTGCACACGTTGGGCGAGTGCACAAGTGTGGCTTAGTGTGTCTGGGTAGTTCAGGGATCAGAGGCGGCAGAGTTGGCGGAACTGGCGGGGTTGGCGGAACTGGCGGACTTGGTGGAACTGGCATAACTGTCGGAGTTGGCGGAACTGGCGGAACTGGCGGAGTTGGTGGAACTGGCGGAGTCGGCGGACCTCGAGGAACTGACGATACTGTGGCCATGGGTCGTCCTACAGCCAGCGTCCGTGAAGCGCCACAGTCGGCAGTCGGCACAATCTCTCCACCCCAGTCAGCTTCAAGCCGTTGAAGCTGAGCTGTATTGAATTCAGCGACACTACCAGACATCTGCCTGGGGTCAATGGCCTGGGGTCAATGCTCATGCTTGCTGTCATATATCTGCCTGGGTCCAATGACCGCTCCAGTTTGTTGTACTTGGAGTGGTGAAATAGCTCCAATGTACGCGGTTCCAAACGCAAGAGACCACAAACTGCAGCTCTCTGTTGGAGCTATTTGCTTAAATCGCTATGTCACGCCATATTGTTTTTTGGTTACCTCACTTGGCATTCATTCATTTCAGTGGACTCATTTCCATGATAGATTGAACAGACTACTATTTGACGAATCCGATTGAAACGATCGGGAACCACAACGCCCACGGTTTGCGACTTCCACGTGCTATGGAGGCAACGCTCAGCACACCTGACAGTCCATGGGTTATCGTGTGATCTACGATGCAACGTTGGGCTGTACGTGCACGCAGCATGTCACGTACGAGGCCATGCACGCAGCGTACGACAGTGCACTTCACACACACACGATCCCCACGGGGCGGTGATCCGCTCACCGTGTATCCCCGGATGGAGAGGAACTGGCGGTTCTTGATGTGCTGCAGCACGACCTTGCCGTCGCTGGGATTGCCGCCGCTCCTCAGCACGTCGGTCACGGCGCGAGCGTACATCAGCACGGCGTCGTAGGCGTGGGCGGCCGCCACGGGCACCTGCCGGGCACCTCAGGTCAGCCCACCAACATAGGGTACCGCGGGCACCTCAGGTCAGCCCATCAACATAGGGTACCTGCCGGGCACCTCAGGTCAGCCGACCAACATAGGGCACCGCGGGCACCTCAGGTCAGCCCATCAACATAGGGCACCTGCCGGGCACCTCAGGTTCGCCACAGGTTCGTCAGCCGACCAACATAGGCCACCACAGGTTCGTCAGCCACCTTCAGCACCACAGGTTCGTCAGCCGATCAACATAGGGCACCACAGGCCGGGCAGCCGACCAACATTGGGCACCACAGGTTCGTCAGCCGACCAACATAGGCCACCACAGGTCCGTAAGTCCACCAACATAGGCCACCACAGGTTCGTCGGTCCACCAACATAGGCCACCACAGGTCCGTCAGTCCACCAACATAGGCCACCACAGGTCCGTCAGCCCACCAACATAGGCCACCACAGGTTCGTCAGTCCACCGGTATGCTGACGAACCTGTGCCGAAGGCCACCACAGTTCCATCCGACGGCAACGGTCAGTCGCCGCGGCCACTCCAGCCATCATGCAAGGGGCCTTCGGCGCTGCCTCCGCCAAAGTCCAGCAGTCGCCGGACAGGAATGAAGAGATCGCCGCACACAGCTAGCAGACACGTCAGCTCACTCATCACGTGGCGCTGCTCAGGGGTCACCAGCACGCTGCAGAGGTCAACAGAGAGCGGCCACGCGCCGCCGGGCCTCCGACACGCCGCACCCTACCTTCATAGAGCGGATGATGCTGGGAAGGATGGGCACGTTGAACGGACGTTCGGTTGACCTCTTCTTGATGTCGTCCATGATCCTCCTGGAAGTACGCGGCGCCGTCACAAGCCAACAAGTTCAGTCACGAAGTTCATTCAATCTCTGGGTGTAAAGCTATAGGCTATTGTGTGATGTTTATCTGAAATATATTTTTTTTGTTAAAGTTAATTGGCATGATTGGGTGTCAATATTACGGTATATGTAGATGTACTGGCCCACGGTAGGAAATATGCTGTAACAATTGATATTTGCAAAGTGACATGAACCATAATAACAATTCAGGCGCCAATCAGACCAGCTTTAGCGCATATCATAATCGATGTCAATTATAACCATAAGTTGAAAATGGGTGCAATGAATATATCAGGATTAACCACACGAAAATAATGTAATTCATCAAATGGGCTTCTTCAGTGTTATATGCTTGTGCTGCAGTTGTAGTGCTCCAACGCTCGCAATTAGTGTTAAAGTATATCATAATGAATAATACCAATAAAACACATATTTTGCCCATTGGGTTTCTTCACTTCTAACTGCTAGAACTGATGTTCTAACGGTTAGAACTGAGGAAATCCAGAGAGCAAAAGATCTCCATTGTATTGTAATTTATCCTGACGTGTTGAATATAAATATTTTAAGAGAAGAGTTACAATTTACATGCAGTGTACACACCTGCTAAGGTTAACACTGCGAACTCTCATTACGTGCATGGTATTTTTTTTCTTCATATTTAATGCATAGTCACTATCAGCGAGGTAGCATATGAAACTGCAACCATTTAGCTACAAATTATTGTTGTCTATTATATCACCGGATTTTTCTCAACGGGCAACAGGCGGCGGCAGAGGGCATGCCTGGCCGGCTCGGCTGTCTGTTGATGACCGACTCTCTCCCTCCACAGGGCGGGACCGGCCGAGTCTCCCCCTCCACAGGGCGGGACCGGCCGAGTCTCCCCCTCCACAGGGCGGGACCGGCCGAGTCTCCCCCTCCACAGGGCGGGACCGGCCGAGTCTCCCCCTCCACAGGGCGGGACCCCATCTCCCCTCCAGGGCGGGACCGGCCGAGTCTCTCCCTCCACAGGGCGGGACCGGCCGAGTCTCCCCCTCCACAGGGCGGGACCGGCCGAGTCTCTCCCTCCACAGGGCGGGACCGGCCGAGTCTCCCCCTCCACAGGGCGGGACCGGCCGAGTCTCCCCCTCCACAGGGCGGGACCGGCCGAGTCTCCCCCTCCACAGGGCGGGACCGGCCGAGTCTCCCCCTCCACAGGGCGGGACCGGCCGAGTCTCCCCCTCCACAGGGCGGGACCGGCCGAGTCTCTCCCTCCACAGGGTGGGACCGGCCGAGTCTCTGCCTCCACAGGGCGGGACCGGCCGAGTCTCCCCCTCCACAGGGCGGGACCGGTCGAGTCTCCCCCTCCACAGGGCGGGACCGGCCGAGTCTCCCCCTCCACAGGGCGGGACCGGCCGAGTCTCCCCCTCCACAGGGCGGGACCGGCCGAGTCTCCCCCTCCACAGGGCGGGACCGGCCGAGTCTCTCCCTCCACAGGGCGAGACCGGCCCCTCAACAGGGCGGGACCGGCCGAGTCTCCCTCCACAGGGTGGTACCGGCCGAGTCTCCCCTCCACAGGGTGGTACCGGCCGAGTCTCCCCTCCACAGGACGGGACCGGCCGAGTCTCCCCTCCACAGGGCAGGACCGGCCGAGTCTCCCCCTCCACAGGGCGGGACCGGCCGAGTCTCCCCTCCACAGAGCGGGACCGGCCGAGTCTCCCCCTCCACAGAGCGGGACCGGCCGAGTCTCCCCCTCCACAGGGCGGGACCGGCCGAGTCTCCCCCTCCACAGGGCGGGACCGGCCGAGTCTCCCCCTCCACAGAGCGGGACCGGCCGAGTCTGCCCCTCCACAGGGCGGGACCGGCCGAGTCTCTCCCTCCACAGGACGGGACCGGCCGAGTCTCTCCCTCCACAGGACGGGACCGGCCGAGTCTCTCCCTCCACAGGACGGGACCGGCCGAGTCTCTCCCTCCACAGGGCGGGACCGGCCGAGTCTCTCCCTCCACAGGACGGGACCGGCCGAGTCTCCCCCTCCACAGGGCGGGACCGGCCGAGTCTCCCCCTCCACAGGGCGGGACCGGCCGAGTCTCTCCCTCCACAGGGCGGGACCGGCCCCTCCACAGGGCGGGACCGGCTGATGAGCAGTCGGCCAACAGACATCACGTGACATCGCAGAACACAGCATGTACCCGCAGAGGGAGGGAGCGGCCGACAATACTCGGTCCGGTGATGAACTGCCGTCTCGGCACGACACCGCACACAGCGCCCCAGAACGGCCGACGGCCGGCGCGGTGCCCTGGTGGCAGCCGGAACACACGCATACGTGCAGGTAGCACTTCATCACCGGATTCGACACTACAGCTGGAGCGAGAATTCGACTGTGATGATGGTGGCACACTGCCATGCTAACGTCGGCTCTTGTGCAGACCATCACTGCTTGGGCCGTGCGCGATAGCAACGCTTGAGTTTCGAGACAGTGGACAGCGGCGGGAACTGAAGCGAAGCTTGCTTCTGGCGATAGCATTAGTATCAGGTCGGGTAGCCATGTCGAAGCAGTCTATGTTGGAACTTGCCGGTCGCTGTCCGTCATCTGGCCGTACCTGGCACGGCGCGCTAAACTGCTGAGTCACGGTCGATGCGCCGACGGTCGGCAGACAGCTCCTCGTGACCGACGCCGGGGGTGTGGCGGGTCATGTGGTTCGGCCGCCGGTCAGTGAGGTAAGAAAGCCTCCCCACCACCAGCAATCAGGGAGTCGCTGAGGAGCTGTCCGTCAGGGCGAACTTGCGCTCTGTTTGTGTGGCTTCACGACGCAACAGCTGGCGCTGCTGACAGCTGCCTGCCTCTCACCCTGCGATGAAGGGCGGACATCGCGGGGAATCGAACCCCGCATTTTTGGCCGTCAAACGATCAGCCTAACCGCTGAGCTACCGGCGCCCTGAGAGGACCGCCACGCCACCCTGGAGTCACTTTGAGCCTTCGCCGGGCCGTCGGGAACGCCAGTCGCCTGCCCGAGTCGGGCAGGCGACTGGCGCTCGTGGTCCGTTGCCAAGTTCGGCGAATATAAAAGAAGTTGTCAGCAACCGGCAGCTCAGAACCAAGTCGGCCGCACTGTTTTCGAACAAGCTGCAGCAGCACAGATAACGTTCTACTAGACTATATCACGAGCGACAAGTTGCGGGGCTCCGGCTGGAGACAGGCTTCTCCACAGAACCGAACCCAGAACGCCGTGACTGGAGGCGCACCGTGTGCACAACTCATATGTAGTTGGCGTTGGTTGGGTGGCTGGGAGACAACTCACGTGTAGTTGGTGTTGGTCGGGTGGCTGGGAGACGACTCACGTGTAGTTGGCCGTTGGTCGAGTGGCTGGGAGACAACTCACGTGTAGTTGGCGCTGGTCCGGTGGCTAGGAGACAACTCACGTGTAGTTGGCCGTTGGTCGGGTGGCTGGGAGACAACTCACGTGTAGTTGGCGCTGGTCCGGTGGCTGGGAGACAACTCACGTGTAGTTGGCGTTAGTCGGATGGCTGGGAGACAACTCACGTGTAGTTGGCCGTTGGTCGAGTGGCTGGGAGACAACTCACGTGTAGTTGGCGCTGGTCCGGTGGCTAGGAGACAACTCACGTGTAGTTGGCGTTGGTCGGGTAGCTGGGAGACAACTCACGTGTAGGTGGCGTTAGTCGGGTGGCTGGGAGACAACTCACGTGTAGTTGGCGTTAGTCGGGTGGCTGGGAGACAACTCACGTGTAGTTGGCGTTAGTCGGGTGGCTGGGAGACAACTCACGTGTAGTTGGCGTTAGTCGGGTGGCTGGGAGACAACTCACGTGTAGTTGGCGTTGGTCGGGTGTCTGGGAGACAACTCACGTGTAGTTGGCGTTAGTCGGGTGGCTGGGAGACAACTCACGTGTAGTTGGCGTTAGTCGGGTGGCTGGGAGACAACTCACGTGTAGTTGGCGCTGGTCCGGTGGCTAGGAGACAACTCACGTGTAGTTGGCGTTGGTCGGGTGGCTGGGAGACAACTCACGTGTAGTTGGCGTTAGTCGGGTGGCTGGGAGACAACTCACGTGTAGTTGGCGTTGGTCGGGTGTCTGGGAGACAACTCACGTGTAGTTGGCGTTGGTCGGGTGTCTGGGAGACAACTCACGTGTAGTTGGCGTTAGTCGGGTGGCTGGGAGACAACTCACGTGTAGTTGGCGTTAGTCGGGTGGCTGGGAGACAACTCACGTGTAGTTGGCGTTAGTCGGGTGGCTGGGAGACAACTCACGTGTAGTTGGCGTTAGTCGGGTGGCTGGGAGACAACTCACGTGTAGTTGGCGTTAGTCGGGTGGCTGGGAGACAACTCACGTGTAGTTGGCGTTAGTCGGGTGGCTGGGAGACAACTCACGTGTAGTTGGCGTTGGTCGGGTGTCTGGGAGACAACTCACGTGTAGTTGGCGTTAGTCGGGTGGCTGGGAGATAACTCACGTGTAGTTGGCGTTAGTCGGGTGGCTGGGAGACAACTCACGTGTAGTTGGCGTTAGTCGGGTGGCTGGGAGACAACTCACGTGTAGTTGGCGTTAGTCGGGTGGCTGGGAGACAACTCACGTGTAGTTGGCGTTAGTCGGGTGGCTGGGAGACAACTCACGTGTAGTTGGCGTTGGTCGGGTGGCTGGGAGACAACTCACGTGTAGTTGGCGTTAGTCGGGTGGCTGGGAGACAACTCACGTGTAGCTGGCGTTGGTCGGGTAGTTGGGAGACAACTCACGTGTAGTTGGTGTTGGTCGGGTGTCTGGGAGACAACTCACGTGTAGTTGGCGTTAGTCGGGTGGCTGGGAGACAACTTCAGCACGCTGCGCCACGGCTCGTAGATGTGGCTGAGTGCCTCGGCGTCCAGCGAGCCCACCTGCTCGGCCAGCGTGCTCCGCAGCGTCTTGTGCAGCGGGTTGGCGTACCCTGGAACGGAGGCACAACGCTGCGTGATGGGAATGATAGCCAGGGGAACGATCAAGACTTTCTGAAATTCGACCTCCGAAATTCTAATTTGATCCAATGTAAAGCGATTTTTTGACGTTTTTGGTCGGACGCAAGCGCATTCGTATTGCTATCATGGACGTTTTCCGCCAGCGACGACTGCTATATATTGATCTGAGTGGCGCAAAAAGTTGTGAATAGGCCACGACTGAGGACCGACGACCAGACAGAAACTCTCCCCACCCCCGTCTTCAGGTCGCTTTCCTTGCGGAACGACGACTAGACACAATCCCCCCCCCCCGTCTTCAGGTCCCGTCCCTTGTGGACCGACAACCAGATAGGATCTTCCCCTCCCCCGTCCTCAGGTCGCGTCCCATTTGGAAGCGTTCGAACACCATGTGTCCACCCGGGCTTGGCGTTTCGCCTATCTTTATAGGTAGGTCAGGCGAGCCAATTAGGGCCGGGGATCAGACCGCACTTCGCATTTTGGCTCAGTTGTTTTGATTGTCATCGACCAATCTGTTGGATGTCGCACAGTTGAATAACTTTGGCAATAACGAATACTGCAGGCAAACGGGACAAGTTTCACCAGCAACGTCAATAATCATCCTGAACAAAGAAGTCGTGAGAATTTCAAAGCACGTAGCCTCCAATGGCACTGCTATCCTATTGGGCACATCTATGTTAAGTGTTCGATGCATAGCTGATGTCTGCCTCCTCTGCTCGTACGGTTTCCACCACATACCCTGCATATTTGCAACCCGAAATTCAACTTCCCGGGATGGTGAGCTGACGTGCCCGTCACATCCGTCACATCCGTCACATCTGTCAGGTGTGACTGGCTGCTGTCTCGTCCGACCTGCGCACTTGATGATAGACGCGCCACTGAGGCGGCGGACTGTAAATCTGCCAACTGTCCCAGCACACCTCAGTCAACGTAAATTCACGCCGCCGTGTGTAGTTGATTGCCGAAGTTTCCGCCCGGTTTGGACCGGCCGAAGCACTCCATCGACACACCGGCCTAACTTTCGCCGAGCAGGGATGCTATAAAGCTGCATGTCGCTGCACTGCGTCATTGGCGGTGTCGCGAAAGCCCCGCCCAATTGACAAGGACCAAGAGGGCTATCCCTCAGCCGGCTGTGACGCACTCTGAGCCGTTACACCGCCATGTGCCACACATCAATTTCGCCGGTGACGTCATCTGAAGATATGAACCAAGTGCAGGGGTGTTGAGCCCAGCTGCCAGCTGTCGCTCCCGTGCTGCGACAGAGCGCACCCCTCCGAAGCGGAGAGTCTGCAGGTCGTCACCGGCCTTTGGGAGTCACCAGAGCGGACCATACTGGGACGGGATGGTCGGCAGTAGGCCGTGAGAGGGCGGGGTCAGCCGGGGGGCGGCTGGGGATAGGCCATGGGTAGGCCGAGGAAGACTATGAGATGGTGGGTGTCAGCTGGGGAATGCCGGAGTCGCTACATATATATACATATATATATGTATATATATATATATATATATATATATATATATATATATCCCATGCAACTGCATCAGCAATTGGAACACTTGCCCGATATCGGTGACTACAGCATGCACACATGACAATGGCAGAGCTGGGCGCGAATGATCAATTCTGGTCGAAGCGCCCTAAAGCCCAAATAACTAACTAACAATGGCAGAACCACGCCGCCAGACCCGTCATCCCGGCCTCGGGCCGACCGGCCGACGGAACATTTCGCGCGCCGAGGAACCGCTCCCGGAGTGCCGCTGAGGGACCGCTCAGAGTCAAATGGCGCGCCGCGCTTCCCACCGCTCCTGTATGCAAACGACCGTCATCAGGGGTCGCTCTGTTTTCCGTCGCCGCCCGCCACTCCATTCGCCAGGATAAACAAACCTGCTGCCGGCTCAGATTGGCAGACTTTTTTAATCGCTCCACTTCGGAATAGCTCTGAGCTGTAAACAAACGTGGCGTTATATATTCAGAGCATGTGATGTCAGCTTGCATACTTCCTTTAATCTATATTTTATAACGTAAGTAGCATCACTACACCTATATGCTGTGTGCATGCCGTATATCAATCATAATGGGGCGTATGAATGTGTGCTAAATGTTCGTGCCTTCCCCGATCATCGGATTACAGACCTGTTGTATCCAATGGTCAGTTTATGTTGTCGTCCGGTAGCCTTTCCGAAACGCTAGCGTTTAACCCGACGTGGATGGATACCAGGAATCCAGATTTATGTGTAAATATTCTATAATATTATATTAAACATGTGCATGAATATATATATATATATATATTAGTTAGTTATTTGGGCTTTAGGGCGCATCGACCATGTTGATCATATAGCGCCCATAACAGTGTTCCTTTCTACCTAAGTTTCAGATTCTGGCCAGGTTTACTTCCAAGTGTAGGGAGAATTCACCATGCCCAAACCAGTCTTTACCTTCCTGGATAGATGACAGCAAATCGTATTTGTGAGAGAAACTCGAATAGTCGTCCAACCTGAACCACACCTGACCAATCACCTATAATATTTGCCATCGTCAGCGTGGACACCTCTCTTCCAAGGTATCGTCGTCATTGGGCTGAGAAACGAGGGCACACCTTAAGAACATGTCGCACTGTCAGTGGGATATCACAACGAGTACAAATTGGTCTCTCCTCATTCCGCAGTAGATAGCCGTGGGTGGCATAGGTGTGTCCAATCCGCATCCCGGCACCACCTCCTTCTATCGTGAAACTCTGAATGATGACTCCCAGCGTCTCAGACTTGGCTTGATGTTTCTCAGTTTGCTTTCGTCATTTGAGTCCCAAAGTTGTTGCCACTTTTCCTAGAAAAACACATTGATTGTCTTGCCGAGGTGTGCTACTGGGAGAGACAGCGCACGGCTGTATTAGCTCCGGGCAGCACGCTTTGCTGATTGGTCAGCCAATTCATTCCCCGCTATTCCGACATGACTGGGTATCCAACAGTGTTATATTTTCCCTCTTGCTCAAGCTTAGTCAGGCGCAGTAAAACATCTTGCACGATATGGTCATGCGGATAAAACGTCTTTATTGCACAAAAGCTACTTAGAGAGTTTGAAAGTATGACATGAGGCGGTTTCACGCGTGCACTAGCGGGAAGTAATTGTTATGACATCCCAATGGCGGGGGTCAGGGTATAATAATTACGTTGATTTGAAAGCTTTTAGTCTGTAGATTTGACCAGTTTATGATCTCAGTAAACAAACAGTACGTTCAGTTACCTAATACGACAAGTTTTTGGGTTAGTAACAGCTTGTTAATGCACAAACCCTGAAAACGTACACCTACATCCGCGCCTGGGATGTCATCTAGTCGGAAATCTGGAAGTCAGACCAAGCGAGCCTGACTTCGGAAGTAAACTCGATGACAACAGCTGTTTGTCAAATTCAGCGGTCTTCAAATGCCGCATTTTCCGAACACTCGACCAATCTGATCAATATCGCCAGCCAGCTTCAACTGCGGTAAGTGATTGGCCCTTTATGATAGCTATGACGAATCATAATCCACGTTTAAAAAATGACGTCATCGTTTGTGCTCTGATTGCATCATTTACGGCTGAAATATGTCACGCGAGCCAACAAACAAGTTTGTCTCAGATGCGCATATTTTGGACGTGTTGCGGTCTTTTGGGTGCTGTAAACAATTCATGCTTTGTTCTTTCTTGCGAGTATGATATCCAAAGACGAGGATCAATTGCCCCCCCCCCCCAGTAGGGGTAATTCAGGCAGGAGTAAAGCGACATTTAAAAACTGAGCCTCGTATGGTGCGGTACAGCGGATGCCATTACAACTGCAAACAAACCGCTTGTGAAGTGGAGAGAATTGAATATTTTCTGGAGCGTCAAGATGGAATCGTAGCATCTGGAAATGATGTATTTCAATATATATTCATAATACAGGTACTTCACAGCCTTAAAATGAAACGTAAAAGGAAAAATATTCATCCACAGGACACATATTACCACTTCCTCCCCAATATTGTATATTTGCTGGTAATCCAACGGCAAATTTATGCTCTATCCGACAACTGCTAACCTCCCGGCCATGTTGCCAAATGCGGCCAGATTGGCTAGTTGTTTCTGTGAATTGAGCGCTTTTTCCAAACCGTGCCACAATTTGAATATGTTGGTTGAGTTTCATATTTAATTTATTACTTTATAGTTAAAACTTCGGGAACATTTCATATATACAGATAAAGTACATAAATTTCAATGATATGCCCTTTATACTAGACGAAGTCATCGACATTGTATCCCGGTGCTTATTGGCCGTCGTGAAACGGGCTATGGGTCGACATCGTTCCCTATTTCGATGAAGGACAAGGCCTTCGTGATTGCCATGAGTTCGGCCGTGTAAACTGATGCGTGAGGGTGCAGCGTAAACGATCTGATCGTGGCTCCGCTTACAAAAGCACAACCAATACCATCAGCAGTTTTCGACCCGTCGGTGTAAGTGGCAGTACATGTGTGGTAGATGCCAACGTGTTCCAGGGTTTTCAGCCGAAACAATTATAGGATAAGTTCGTCCTCAGGGATCACAAATAGTGTCATGTCCACTGACGGCTGTACCAATGTCCAAGAGGAACTGGCAGCGGTACCATTCTTCCAATGCTGCGCATCTGAATACCGCTCCCTTCCACCAGCTCACGTAACTGTACACAGAACGGGGGCAGAACATTCCGACGTGTAACGCGAAACAGCGCAAGCGTACGGTGTCCGAACAGGGCATTGAATGCCGGATTCATGGGCGACTGCCGCAGTCCCAGTTTATCCTGTCTTAGGGCGAGTGGTGCTTCATTAGCATCTGCCAGAAGGCTTGCTGTCGGAGAGGTGCGGAATGCTCCTGTGGCTATGCGCAAAGTGGCATGATGGACAGTATCGAGAATGCGTCTGTTGGAGGCACTGGCACAGCCATAGACAAAACAGACATAGTCGAGTTTCGAGTGAATGAGCGATCGGTACAAGAGTAAAAGTGTAGCCCTATATGCACCATAAGTAGTACAGGCGACACGCTTCATAACATTCAATGTTTTCCAGCACTTGTCCCGCAGCGTTGTCAAGTGGTTCTTGTACGTGAGTCGGGAATCAAATAAAATACCTAAAAACTTCGCTGATGACTGAAAGGGGATCTGGTCTCCATAGAGGTGAATTGTCGGATCTTGACAAGCGCGGCGGCGACAGAAATACACTCCAACAGTTTTATGAGTAGAAAAGCGGAAGCCGTTCATGCTACTCCATTTCTCTAAACGAGATACAGCGAGCTGCAGCTGTCTCTCCATAGAAGATGGACGTGAGGCGGAGCACCAGATTGCCACATCGTCGACAAAAAGAGACCTACCGACACTGCAGGGCAAGTCATCTCCAATGTCGTTGATCATCAACGCGAACAAGGCAACAATGAGGACACTTCCTTGGGGCACTCCATTGACTTGTGTCAGCCGTTCCGACATTGTGCTTCCTACACGGACGCGGAATGTCCGATCCGTTAGAAAATTATGCAGGAAGCGTCCCATAGCGCCACGCACACCACACCCCCATAGTTTCATAAGTATGCCGAGTCTCCAAGTTGTGTCATAGGTGCCTTCAATATAAAAAAACACTGCTCCTAGATGTCGTTTTTCCTTGAAACTAGTACGAATCGCAGTGTCGAGTGTTAGAAGGTGGTCAACTGTGGACCTATTCTTTCTAAATCCAGATTGGGCGTTGGTGAAGAAGCTCTGGTCGTCTAAGAGCAGCATGAGGCGCGTAGTCACCATCCTCTTCATCAGTTTGCAAAGACATAAAGTCAGAGAGATCGGTCGATAATGCAGAGGGCCAGAGCCAGTCTTGTTGGGTTTCGGTATGGGGATGACAGTGGCTTACCGCCAGGAAAACGGAAACCCACCGCTCTTCCATAAATAGTTAAAACAGGACAAAAGTGTTGTGAGTGCGTTTGGAGGGAGATGTCTCAGCATTTCATTGTGGGCACTGTCGGGTCCCTCATATACGCAGCGTAGTGTAGCTATTTTGGACGTGAGTTCGGCCATTGTGAATGGTTCGTTATAGGCGTGCTTCTCAGGGGTCGTAAAGTCGATAGGTGAGGCATCGCACTGAACTCTATGTTGCCTAAAACTGGCGTTTAGATCGCAGCTCAGGCTTCGGTCAGCGAGAGCTCTTGCGATGGTGTTTGCTACATCGAGGGGATCAGCGATTATATCGCCACCGACGTGCAAAACAGGGAGTGGTGTTGAGCGAGAGCGTCCCGATATTCGCTTTATTAGGGTCCATACAAATATAGCACGGGTGGAGCGATTCAGCGTCCTCACATACTGTCGCCATGACGTCCTCTTGGCTTCGCGTATCGTACGCTGTGCAGTCGCCCTGACTTTTTGGAAGGAGATCAAATTGGCTGTGGTGCTGTCACGGTCAAATTTTCTGAAGGCGCGTCGACGGGCACGAATAGTCTCTCGGCATTTCTAATTCCACCACGGTACCGGTGCACGCCGGGGCTATCCAGTGGTGAGTGGGATGCACCCTGTGGCACAATCCAAAAGCAGAGATGTAAAATCCTCTACAGACGCAGCAAGACTATTATAGTACACCTTGAAAGCATCTTGGAGTCGTGCTGCAAATTCCACCCAATCAACGTTTTGAAGCTTCCATCGGTGTGGCCTATTTACGAGGATGGCGCC
The DNA here is from genome assembly GCA_034440615.1 of Ashinkailepas kermadecensis. Classification (NCBI taxonomy): domain Eukaryota; kingdom Metazoa; phylum Arthropoda; class Thecostraca; family Neolepadidae; genus Ashinkailepas; species Ashinkailepas kermadecensis. The sequence goes on from JAOTOM010003608.1 coordinate 120,259, forward strand.
AGGTGTATTTTGAAGCCATATAGGAAGGTGGTCACTACCCCTGGGGTCTAAGTCGACGACTCCGTCAACCCTGGGGGACGGGCCGAGGGGGTGCGGCTACCCCGATAAAACTGAGCTGAAGGGCAGGACCAGGGAAGTTTTCTTACCTGCTCATAGTAGGGATAGTTGGTGTTGCAGGGCCATGTGAAGGACATGGATGTTGAAATAGGATAGCCATTGGAATGGGAGCGTATGGATGGAAGGACGAGTGAGGCACTCTTAGTCTGTCCCCTCACCGGTAAGATGGGAGCCGGATCATTGGGGCACGCAACCCCCCCCCACACACACACCACGGAAAGGTGGTGCCTCGCCGGCTATATATATACCTATATATATATATATATATATGTATAGTTTTCAAGCATGGCTTCCATGGATAGTTTCTTTCTACCAAATTGCCAGGAAATAAGTGTTCGTTCTTGATGTTCAGGGTGGACGAGGGTAGACCTGCACGAAGGGAGGCTCACCCATGAGTTGTGATTCAGCGTGGTGGAGCATACGATGCGGGACTGGGATACGTGACTGAAATGGACTTGTTGTTTCATTCGAAAAGGTATCGTTAAGGTCGATTTCCTGGGCAACAATGCGCCCAATATGTTTGTGATGTTTTTTGTTTTCACCCGCGAAGAATCCTGACAATTAGGAACATGCACACTATAAGCAATACAAATCTTAAGCATAGATGTTGCCACGGCAGGGAACAGGGGAGGCGCCTTGCCCCTAAACGTCATGAGATTTAGCATAACACCCATGGCGCTGCATAGCATAAATATAAATTTATCCCTTCCAACCGCCCTCCCTCCAACTATCCAAAGTACGTTGTGAAGCCAATGACTTTAAGTGATGTGACCAAAAGACGGCTCCTGACTTGTGTGACGCGACAGGATGGACAGAACACGACCCGAGCACACGACCCGAGCACATGATGGACAGCATACGACCCGAGCACACGACCCGAGCACATGATGGACAGCATGCGACCCGAGCACACAACCCGAACACATGATGGACAACATACGACCCGAGCACACAACCCGAACACACGACCCGATCACATGGCTCAAGCACACGACCCGAGCACAGGGTGGACAGTACACGACCCGAGTACACATCCCGAGCACATGATGGACAGCATGCGACCCGAGCCCACAACCCGAGCGCACAACCCGAGCACACCATCCGAGCACACCACCCGAGCACATGACCCAAGCACACGACCCGAGCACATGACCCAAGCACACGACCCGAGCGCAGGGTGGACAGCACACGACCCGAGCCAATGCGCAAATGGCGGCGCAAGCATAAATGACGGGGGCAGTTCGTGGCTCGGGTATGGCTCTCGAGCCATTTGTGTTTTTTCAGATATATTTCATCACAACAGAATGATGGTGGTTGGCTGTGGTTATCAGTTTCACCACGCATCGACCGTTGGGTCACACGACGTCGCCAATCTCTCACCCCGGTTGGTCGCGGGCGAAGAGCAACGCCAGGCGGGACTCGAAACCATAACCTTTCGATTGGGAGACAGACACCTTACCCCTAGCTGCTCGCCACCGTGACATAATGATGGATATCAGCATCGCGAACAAACATCGTTCGGCATGCTGTGACCACGAGCACCAATTCGGATAAGCCCACGCCATTGAGGCGTCTTCTGTACGTTCGCTACGACCGCAAAGTACGGAAGCGTGGGCTCGGGGTGTGAGTGCGTGCTGCAACGTCGTGTACCCAGATAAATTATCTGGTCGGGTTAGGGGGCCCTCGCATCATTCGACACGACCGTCTTGTTGAACTGGAAGGCAATGCGTAACAAATCGGGACAACGATAATGTAGGGGCAGCAGCACGTCCTCTCAGCGGCCTGGCTGGCTGCCTAGGGGGCCGTAGCACCCTGTGAGAGGGGTTGGCAATCCAGCGGGCGTGGTAACGCAAAGGGCACTCAAATTTAAAAGGCCCTGGCAAGTCAGGGGCTCTGGCCAACTCAGCTCAAGGGAACCTGAAGCATCCGGATACTTGGGTACCCTGATAACTCAGCAGGCCCTTTCACCTCATATGTCCCTGGAACCACGGGGGAGCTAAAAACTCAGCGGCCCTGAAACCTAGGAGACCCTGTCAACTCAAGAGACCATGGAGCTCCAGAGGACTCGGGTCCACAGAAAACGCGAGGCATTGACAACCCAGTGGGATGTGTCAGCTCATCAGACTCTGAAAACACAGGGGCCCCGGAAATGCAGTGGATCCTGGACGCCCAGGGGACCATGGGCGTAAGGGTGGCGGAGGATGGGTGTGCGCAGGGGAAACAGTTACCATTCCTCTAAAAAACGGTGTATTTTATCATCAACCCTATGGCGTTGCATGGCAAATAACAAGTCAAATAATTATCTGCTCTTGGCCAAGCGACGTGTCGCCGACTTTGCATCCATCACTGGGAGCCCTAGGACTGGCAATCAGAGGCCTCTGCCAAATTTGGAGCCGTAATCCTCGAGGACTTTGCTAACGTAGGTGCCCTGGCATCCCTTGGCGCCTGATCTGCGGGAACTGCTGTCGGGATCTTGGGAAACCCTTCTGAGACACTGCCCAGTCCAGCCAGTGAAAACCGGTCTGGAGACCATGCCGAACAGCCATCACTCCAGCACCACATACTCCTGCATCACAACAGGATACACAATCAGAATAATCGACAACACGTCCACGGCTTCGTCCTTGGCGACTGAAGCGTTCGGGAGCCGCAGTCTTTTCAACAGGGTTCCCATTGGTGTACAGATGTAACTCGCAGGAATAATGATGGACATCTATGCTTCATTTGCGCCTCAGAATTCGTCCTTGCGTCGTTTGGTCTTATGGGCTCCAGCAAGCTGCTCAAATCTTGTTCACGCGATCGGCTTCTGGCTCGCTCTCGTGGACGCCTGTCAGATGGCTGCTGAGAGGCAGAGCTGATGCCGCTGTTGTGACATGATTTTCCACATACTCATGGGTGTGCTGACGAGCGCGCTGGATGACGTGGCGCCGCTAGACTGCGTGAATGGATTGGGAAGTTCGGCTGGAGGTGGACGGCCGACCGCCAGTTCGACTGGTCGGTTCCAGCACGCTCATTGGATACCGGTGACGTCACTGGTGGTAACGTGCATCCAGATGACATCACTTGTAATGGCGTGTATTTAGGTGACGTCACTTGTAGTGGCATGTATCCAGGTGACGTCACTTGTGCCGGCGTGTATACAGGTGACGTCACTTGTACCGTGGCGCAGCAGTGTGTTGTTCTGCGCCTGTCTGCAGGTTGGATGCGGAATTTGGCGAAGCCGAAATGAAGCGACGGCTTTGTTTTGCAGACGGGTTTACCTGCTGCTAGTGTTTGTATTCAATGAGCAGCCAATCTGTGGGCGTAATACGTACGATGAGTGGAGCGTGTGAAATAATCCAAACAAGTACTCTTGTGGTCGGTAGCATTCTCAGGTGCGGAGGCTTAATCAACCAGGGGGTCCCCTTAATACAATAAATCACACTACGTTATGCAAGAAATATTGGGATTTTTACACGCCAAGACATACCTTTTCGCCCGTCGAAGGTGATCTAATTTCATCTCCATGGAGGACTCTCGAGAGTTCGTTAGATCCACCTGTTCCCACAGCCACCCTGTTTATGCCTACAAGAGCGGATATCTGCCCGGTATATCTTCCAAAGGGCACATGCCTCTCTGACATCCAAAGCAGAACTATGTCCTCCTAATGCTAATTTGTGCCCATCCATATTTGAGTAGGAAAGCTCTACAGCAGAATGTTCGCTCCACGGGTCTGCTTGCTAGGGGAGCACACACACGATGCTCCAACATACTGCTACTCCGTCAGTATTACCGAGCAGGCCCTACGCGGACACCGAGTAGGTATCCTATAGGTGGGTCTAAATAGGATATTTAACCATAAACAGAAAAGGTTCAACTAAGGTTACAGTGGGAAAGCTCTGTGCCGGAGCAGCGGTTTAGCCGACGACAGGGCTGCTGACTCGTTCACTGTCAATACTAATGGCGGAAGTTTGTTCATGACGGTTACTGCTGCTAGCTAGTACGAACTCAATTCAAGCCAAATATCCTGTATGGATGTTTATGATCGCAAAACTTGTAACTTGAACGGCTTGGTTACACCTTGATTCCCAACAACGACATGGAGGCCGAGTGGCAGCCAGGGCAACCCACACTAAGCTGCGCCTCCTACACGGACCTGAGGCCCAACATCGGTCAACGGATCAGACAGTGATCCGAAGGTCCCAGAAGCGGCTCGGAGGCCTCGGTAGCGTCTGGAACACCAAAAACATCCTCGAGCCCAGCAATGACCTGAGGAGCCATGCTGACCTTTGGCCCGTACGGCAGTTCCGGACCCACCCAATGTTCCGGGCGCCAAGCAGTGCTTATGGCTCCTAGCAGCAGCTCGCGAGTCCTAGACACCAGCCTGGAAGCCTAATGGCGTCTCACCAAGGGCATGATGAACACAAAACTGGTTCAGGAGCCAACCACTTGTCAGAGTGTACCAGTCCCAGGTCCCAGAGCCCCAACAATAGCTCGGCCATCCTCGCAGCGATTCGGAGACCTTACTATGGCCAGCATTGACCCAGATACATCAGCAACAGTCGGGTGTCAGAAGCAAAGCGATTCAGGGCTGCAACAGTCCGGCGATAAAAAAATTTGGGGGGGGGGGGGGGGTAAAAAAAAAAAAACACGAAAAAAAAAAAAAAAAAAAATAAAAAAAAAAAAAAAGAGGGTGGCCCCGGTGCTCATTTTGGGCTGGCCTGCATTGGCCTCCCCCGCCGTCGCTTCACGTGCTCGCATTTAGCCACCGGCTGGTAGGGTCGGCTGGCAACTGGCCCGACACGGCTGGGGACGAGCTACCGGCACGGCCGTGTCGGTGCATTGCCGGCACGTTAAACTCTCAATCAAAATTGTGCCGTTGAACTGGAATTCACTGATTGGGTGGTGGTGGGGCCAGGGTTCACGTAACAAGCTCTGCTTAGCAATAGAACCCTGGTCCACAAAGACTCCAGTAAGGATTCGGACCATTAAAAAAACAAATACCATCCCAAAAGAGGCATGCACATCATGCACAAGTCATACCCATACTGCACCCTCTCGATGATGCATTGTTTAGACCAGCCGCACAGTTTCAAACGTTGGTAAGCCCATAGAGCCGGTATGGTTGTTTTGTGGAGTGGGGCATTCAACATTCGCCTCCCCAGGAATAATTACTCCCTCCAACATCAAAATATCCCGGCTGCATTCTGAGTGCACAGCATATGGTCTTTGGAAGTGTATATGAAACCCATACAAAAACGTTGAAGACTCGCTTTGCGCTGGATAGCATGCCACTTTTGTGGATCGGGCCACTCCCCTTAAGATAATCATGCATGATTATCTTGCAACCGTAGTTGTATCCGTGGCCCGGCAGTGCACCCAGTCAGTATTGTGAGGCAACGGCGCCAGATCGGGCGAGTACCAACCCGCGCACCTGCTGCCTACTGATAGTAAATGACCAGTGTATTGCGGCCAACCTGGCGTTGGGCAGCCGTTGGGATTCTTATCTTCTCTCGCCCGTGCAGGGAATTTTGCCAACTTCCCCAGTGCCGGGACTTTTACGACCGCCTCCCCCCAGTGCTTTCAAGCGGAAATGCTATCGACGTGAGAAAGAAGTCAGGGTGTTGTATGTGACAAGGCCTCTCGATAACACGTGCACCCAGGGTCGCTGTTTGGCCGTCCAGGTCAGCTGAACGGTTAATTTGTCCCAAAAAATGGAAGATTTTCACGATCTTTCGTTCTCCTCGCCCAAACAATATTAGATCCGCACTTGAAATGCGTCGTATTAAGTGGTACATTATAATACTAACAATGTGCAATTTGTTACATTACGACCCATAAATCGGGTTTGGAAAACGCTCAATTATTGCCATTTTTTCCGAATGGTGTCTGTAAACCCTATTTATGATTGACAATGGTGAAAATTGACGAAAATTCGGATTCATAATCCAAAAGTCAGAGTGACTCTAAGGCTTATAAATGTTACCTGAGGAAAAGTTGAGTGATGACGTCGAATGCCATTCTCAAGGTCAATAACCTATGCAAACGGTTCTAGTTGCATGAGACCAATATGTGAGGCTCAGTGGCGACGCGAGAGGCGACCAATATGTGAGGAACGATTTCGGCGAAAAACGATCCGACATGCTCCCCCTTATGACGTCACAGCTAAGTCGTCTGCCATCTTTAAAGTTGTCATAAAGGCGACATCAAGTTAGCACAGAGTTTCCCATGATATTTGCGGAGCGGTGCTACACTAACTCGCACCCTTTATTCGTGGTCCCAAAAGAAATCTTAGGGAGATTGCATCACACTCCATCCCTCCCGGCAGGAGCGAGGGTTATAAGACAAATCACGACAAGTATCATAATTCGGCATGATAAATTGGTACAACGGACGACTGCCATTTTATTTCTTCACAACAATTTTTCCCGAATAAAAAGTGGGCATGCGTGATAGTGAAGAGAGCAACACTATAACAGCGTAACTGCGTAACCCTAATGAGAGCGATGCCGAGGCTTAACTTGGTGCCACATGCTGAGCTCCTTAGTTCACCAACTTTAGCCGAAAAAATGACAACTAGCAATGCATCGCCTATATTACCTTCGTTGCGGAGCCTTACGGTAGAATCCCCCAAAATGGCACTACATTTTCGTCTACTTCTTAATCTTGATATTCACCATACATTTCAGAATAGCCCATACCCAGCATAGTCCATGTCCAAGCGGCTGCGAATGGTCGGCACTCCCGCCTCCCTCGATCCCGTGCACTGCATGTCTTCCCCAGCCGCCTGTACGTCGCACGTCTCACGTACCTTTTACCATGTACCACTCGGGATTTCCGTCCGGGTCGTAGATCTCCTCGTCCACGGCGATGATGGCGTACTTGCCGCCCTGCAGGTACCCGGACACGTACATGTACTCCACGAAGTCCACCAGCACGATGTGCTCGCCGACGAACACGTACACTGAAACGACGCGTCAGGTGTCAGCACGTGCAGCATACGCTGAAGCGGACATGCCTGGAAATTCCTCCCGATCAGCGGGCGGGGGAACAAGCGCAACATGCCCTTGCAGTCTCCACAATGTCTTTGGTGTGACCAGGTTATGCGAATGTCTGCGTGAGCAAGGAGCAAGAACATGCTCATACAGGGGCGAATCCAGGAATTGGCATGGGGTCACATGTCCGCAGCGGCGCCACTCCAAAGTACCTGGAAGTACCTGGAAGTAAAGTATACTCCAAAGCCTTTGCTCCAAGGGGCGCCTCTGGCTGAACAAAAATACTCGTGGGGGAGAGGGTGCACTCCAGCATTCCGGATGGGTACCTTTCCATCCAAGCCTTTCCCTCTTAGAGCCTTTAACTGACAAATTCGAGGGAGAGGTGCACTCGAGCCTTCCCAGAGGGGCACCTTTTCCCGGTCAGAGGGGCGCCACCTTCCCATGGGGGAGGGAACATGCCCGTAGTGCCCCACCACCACATCGGCTCCTGGACGTATATTACACTCTTGACGAAACATACAGCTGACCGGTGCTATTAGTATTCGGCTTCCGTTGTACTCTGGCACGCCTGAGGGGGTATGCTGTCTCCTGTGCTAATCTCTCTGCGTGAACGATTTATCGTCAGTTCTCACAACGAAGTGCTTTATGTTTGCGGATTGTTAATTTGCACACTGTTGCTATCGTCGTTAACGGAACCGCCGCCCCACCGGCAGGCACAGCCATGGGATTAAACTCACGCACACCATAAATGTACAAAGGTACAGTACGAATACGCATTATAGAACACCTATATGTTCCCAATAAATCTCAGTACACGATTTGTGTACACTCCATTGGTCTGCGAAAACACGTCGAAGTCCGCGTTGGCACTTCTAAAGCATGTGTATGCCACCTTCGGTACGCAACTAACATTTACTCCTATATTATAAATGCTAGTCCAGCAATGTATGCCATTAATGGTGTCACTCTGGTGACAAATTATCACGGTACGTGGCGTTGGCTTTGTTCCTGACCAGAAGCATACTTTCATGGAACACATCAGCAGCATTGTGTCAACAGTTAACAAATGTATTAATCTTTAAAGTCGGTCTTTCCAGCAGTACTCCCCGGTGTGAGCTGAATGCATAGGCGGGTCCGGCCGTTTATAGCTGGAACGTACGCGACGTGTTGGAATGCCAATGCGTTGTTAATGGGCTGGGGCCGCCAGGCGCTGCCTCGATGGAGTCGCGAGAATCCAACACAAATTTCTCACGTGGCCCTCCCATGAAGCCATCCACAGTGCTCACGGCCTTACTTGCAAATTCCTGCTAACTGCTTCAAAGACATGTCTCTTTGAGCTATGTGTACACACAGTGATATTATATTAATGCACACATGAATAAAGCATGGCTGCATGGGGGTAGACATTTGCAGCCTTGTATTTAAGGCCACAGGTAGTCGTGTCGACTCCACTTGCCTTACTCGGTGCTTCCGGTACACGTGCCACCTAGACGATCGATAATTGTTGTTGGGACATTATGACACACTGCCTTTGATTGGGCGAGTACTACATCTGTCAGCATTTTTGTCGCGGCCCGTGTACCGATGGCTTATTTGCGGCTTCTGTGGCCATTGCTGATGCATTTCATGTTAGGACAGGAAGCATTAACCGGTCAGTGAATGCCTTGTTTGGTCAGTGTATTTTTCGTTCCCAAGGGGGGTCCGTGACCCCCCCCCCCCCCATGAGTCGGCTGAGGTTTTAGAGGATGAGGTTGAGGTTTCACCTGAGCATGAGGCTATGCCAGCCTGCCACAAGGTGGTGATGTCGGCTGTTTCTGGGGTGTATGATATCCAAATGAGCGTTGTGTTGAGGCTGGCGGGTTGTATGCTGAGTTGGTATGTGTGTGTGGAATGATGGTGATGTGGAGAGCAGGGCTGGTCTTGGAGTGATAAGTGGTGCTTGGAGCGAGCTGGCAAAGGCTAAAGATGAAGTGATGGTGCAGTGAAGATGAGCTGGTGCTTGGAGCGATCTGTAGAGTTTGAAGAAGACGTGATGACGCAGCGAAAATGAGTTGAAGCTTGAAGATGTAGCGTTGTAGAGTGGAGCTTGAAGACGACTTGCGCTAATTTGTGGTTTATCGAAAGGTGCAGCTCGGGCAGTATGTGGATGTGGTGGTGAAGGGGGGGGGGGGAGGCTTGGGTCATCGCCGACACAATTATCTTAACATTTCAAAGACGAGACATGATATGAAAATGCCTGGCCCTCAGTATTCCTCACAGCTGGAGCGACGACCATCCAACAGATAACTTTTGTACTTATTAGGGTACATTGTTCATCCATTATGGGCCGCTTTGAACCTCAGGAGAATCCAAGTCCAGTCCTCTCTATCCCTCGGAGATCCTCTTCATCTATCAGGGACCTCTCATGTCTTTAGGGGTCAATCACAGTCCTCAATATCCCTATCTAGCTCTCACTTCTGGGACATTTCAGCTCTGAGATGGGTCCTTCTTAATACTCTTCAGCTCTTAGGGGGTCCTGTTCATCCCCCAGGGGCCCTTTCAAACCCCAAAAGCATCCCAGCCCGCTCTGGCCCTTAAGCGCCCTGCTTATTCCTCAGCTATTAGGGGCCCATTCCACCCGGGACTGTTCTTTCCACCTGTCATGGGCATTCCAGCTCTCGGCAGGCCCTCTCTTGTCTTCGCGACCCTTGCCAGTCCTCAGGGTGCATGTCTTGTGGTCTAAAGGGCCCCGACCACACAGGCTGTTGGATGCGTTTTAATTTTTAATCGGTTATATATCTGCCCCTCAGGGCGGACGCCTGGAGGGCCCCATTGGTCTCGCCAGGGGGACCAGTGCCCCTTAAGCCCTTGGAACGCCACTGCTTTCAGCACGGGCCCTTCCATGGGCTCAGAGGCCCTTTACATAGCACCGGGAACCCTCCGCTTCGGCCCGGATCGTCTCCGTAGTTCGGGTGCCTCTTTATCGGTCTGAGGCCCGCTGTCAGCTCTGAGCCCCTCTCCATCAACGTGAGCCAAAGCCGACCCAGTGGCTCTGCACGTCCGCCCCCCACCCCCTCTCCGTCGACTCAGGGACCCTCTTTCACGGCTCAGGACACTCTCCGTCCGGCCGGAGACCCGTCTTTCAAAAGCTTGGGCCTCTATTATGCAAGGGGCCCCTTGTGCGGTTTTCGGCCTTCATCGGCGCAGAGAACCTTCGCACCGGTTCTGGGCCCTCTCCGACGGTCGGGGGTCCTCTCGTGGCTAGGCGTCCTCTTCCTCGGCGCAAGGAAGGCCCTTAGCGATCCCGGGCCTATGTCAAGCCGGAAGCCCTCTTTCAACAACTTGGACCCGCTCCATCAGGCCAGACGCCCTTGTACGGTTTGGGCCCCATCCGACGGCCAAAAGATCCTTTCTGACTGTCCTAGGTCCTCTGAGGAAACTTGGCCCCCTCAGTCATTTCAATGGCCCTCTTTGACAACCCAGGGCCTTTTCCGGCAAGCCTGAGACCCTTCTCAAACGCTTGGGCCCGTCCATCAGCCCAGGACCCTTCATGCTGGCTCGGGGCACTCTCCGTTGATCGAGAAGACTTCATATTAGCCAACCAAAGGCCCTCAACACCTTCCCGAGGGAACTCTCCGTTGACTCGGAGCCCTCTTCATCGACCTGTGACCCCTTCCGTCAGCCCAGTGCCCCTTTCGTCGGTCCAGAGGCCCTTCAGTCGGCCCAGAGGGTCCTTGCGGGCCCCTGCACCGACGCCTTGAGAGCCGCCTCCGACCCTCCATGGGGAGAGGGCGGCTGCCCCCATCGCCCCCTGGCTACGCCACTGCCCCAGTCCCAGTTAATGCCGGCTCAAACAATGTGCAATGTCACTGCTTATAATACGCTGTTCAGGGTCGTAGTGGCGTAAACAGACCAGCGGCCTTACGTTCCAGCTACCAGAGGACATTTCCAGCATCCTCATCCGACAGGGCGGCAATGGGCCTGCTGCACAATATTAATCTCAAGCTTCAATGCCACCAGGGAGAGGATGCTTCCCGTCCTCTCCAGACAGCACAGCGCCCAGGGGCGACGGTAGGATAGCAATCTCTCGTATGCATGACATTACTGGGTTGGGGCGCAGCCAAAGTGTCCCCGGGGTCATCATCCGATGTTATTTTTTATTATCAAATCAGTAGCATTGTAGACAGACGTCTCTACAATATCGGCACACAGCTGCCTGAAATATACTTGACAAAGATACAATTGCTTCTTGTTTACATAAGAGACTATCGCTACCTGTAGTACTCAACATGAAGCCAGAGGACACTTGAAAAGACTGAAGAGGCAAGATAGGTGATAAATTCAGATATAGTGGATTTAATGTTAATCAGTGTCGGTTTAATTACCTAATTGTAGCATCTCAACAACATCCCCAGATTGATGGAATAATTGAATGAATGGGCATGAATGGAAGGCAATCATGATTCATTGAAACAGAAGCTGTTGATAAATATTTACGATCTAATTCGAGAACCTATACGCAAGATAGGTTCATTTTGAAAAGAACCGGATTCATTGAAACGCGAATTGCGCCATAATATAACTGTATTTTGAGATTGATTCAGCAATTAGTACGCGACGGGAACCCAAACACTTAGCGCTAGGGTTAGCGATCGAAAAAACTGCAGACACTCGAAAACATCAACCAGGTGAAGCATCTGGTAGATGAAAATTCAGCAAAATAATACTGACGCATCGTGAAAGAAGCCGCCGCCAGCACAATTTCACTGTTCCAAAGCTTGAAGAAGGCCTTGATGTTGAGCCCTTACCAATCCAATAGTTCTCCGATCAAAACCACCAGTCGTAGACCCCAAATATATACAGCATGGATCTAAATGTACACCGAGAGCCCGAACACCTAGCGGTGGTCCTCAAATGCGCACTGATTCCGCATACAAGCGACAGGGTTGTAAAATATGCACCGGGGCCCTAAAAAAACACAGGGAGCCGTAAAAAAACACCGGGGCCGCAGAGGCGTCATGAGCAACTCAACAAACGGCCAGGCCTGCAAACAGCAGCATAGTTCCAGAAAAACGCTGGGAGGGGAGCAACATCCAAACACATCGGGCCTTCGAAAACACACTGGGCCTGCAAAAGACCGTACGTGCACAAAGAAAACGGCAGAGCCTTAAAATGTGTCAGTGCTTCAAAAACAAGTTCGGGGGTTAAAAAGCGGAGAAGCACATCTCCACTCGGGCATAAAACACACCAGTAGGCGGAAATAAACACAACGGGCCATAAAAAGAGCACCGAATCAGTGGCTGGGTTCGGTAGCCTTTCCGGTAGCATGTTTAAACAAAAAGACGATGTGCATCAAGGATCAAAGTGGTATCCTGATTTTCCTTTGCACCAAACAATATGGGAAGAAGAGAAAAAGTGAAGTCCTCAAATTTTACCAGCGAACCCCCATACAAAACAATGCATGGCGTGAAATATAGCACAATGCCATCATATGGTAACAACTAGCGAAGCGTAAGGGCCCAGCTGAAACCGCGGAAACGGCAGAGGCGCACCAAGTGTGACGAATACTACGGATGCAGAAGGCGGGTGTCCATGTACGCGAACGTTGACGTGGTGGCGACCGCGTTTCATAGACTTAAATACATAACATTATAAAATTGTATTTACATGTTGAGTTGAGTGATACATCTGCAGGCGTAATTTAAGCAGTGTGCTGAATTATTCAGGTACACCAGAAAATAAGCCTTCTGAACACGGATAGGGGGTTGAAATTCGGCAACTTAGAAACGATGGTGGGAAATTGAGCCCCTTCCATAGGAAAATTAAGCTATCACTAATTAATTTAAGAAAACAATGCAACTGGTACACTTTGAAGAAATAGTGTTCGAATTCAAGTGCCTCTGAACAAAAATAGTTCAGGTGGCCGCCTCAAAATTCAACTGCAAATTACGTAAGTCTTAGGTAGACTACCGGTCGGGACTCATCCCCAGACTCGTACCTCAATGGACATGGTTCACCTTACGTCGGAATCGCCAGCAGAGGCGCAGCCAAGGGGACCACCTTCTCCCTTAGCAACCAAGAATATACTAGATCAAGCCAGAAATTTCGAGATTTTCACCACGCAAAACCAAACATGGTCGGCGCGCGGATCGCGCCAAAGCGGTTCCTGTTTTGTCACATATAACTTTGGTCTGGCCCCCCTTAAGAAAATGCTGGCTGTGCCCCTGGCCGCAGCATGCGCGTCCGCCTGGCAGAGGTCCATCCCATTCACCGGCGCTTCGTCCAGTCAGCATGACCATGGCGTCCGACGATCGTCGGTCATCGTGGCCTTGAGGCCGCCGCCCGGACCCGTATTCAGCTCCACGTCGGAGGCCAGCGGTGCCGTTATGGTACGGTCGTACCAGGTCTGGTACGCTTTCGATAAATCTGGTACGCAGGTACGGAGCGTCCAAAATCGGGTACGCTTTGAGACTCGCTGATACGATTTGGTACGGTCTGGTACGACTCTGGTACGACTTAGTACATTTCGTACATTTTGTAGAAAAGGTGCTTATAACTCCGGTTGCATGAAAAATCGAACATTGAACACCGCGCCAAGACAAAAAGCATCACAATGGGAAAATACAGGGGCGTCCAAGCCCTGCTGAAGAGGGACACCTCATATCATCACGAGTGGATGTGTTTGCCATTCACTTCACCTCTGCGCGTCCGAGGCGCGCCTGAAGCTGCCCCGTCCACAGTCGAGGAACCAGCGAGAGACGCTTACAACCACATCAGAAACAGTCCGGAGAGAGAGAGAGAGGGAGAGAGAGAGAGAGAGAGAGAGAGAGAGAGAGAGAGAGAGAGAGAGAGAGAGAGAGAGAGAGAGAGATAGAGATAGAGATAGAGATAGAGATAGAGATATAGAGATAGAGATAGAGATAGATATAGAGATAGATATAGATAGAGATAGATATATAGATAGAGATAGATATATATATATATATATATATATATATATATATATATATATATATATATATATATATATATATATATATATATATATATATATATATATATATATATATATATATATATATATATATATATATATATATATATATATATATATATATATATATATATATATATATATATATATATATATATATATATATATATATATATATATATATATATATATAGATAGAGATAGAGATAGAGAGAGAGAGAGAGAGAGAGAGAGAGAGAGAGAGAGAGAGAGAGAGAGAGAGAGAGAGAGAGAGAGAGAGAGAGAGAGAGAGAGAGAGAGAGAGAGAGAGAGAGAGAGAGAGAGAGAGAGAGAGAGAGAGAGAGAGAGAGAGAGAGAGAGAGAGAGAGAGAGAGAGAGAGAGAGAGAGAGAGAGAGAGAGAGAGAGAGAATACAAGGCATTCAAGGAATATCTCAAGTTTCTGAACACAGACAACTCCGTCTGTGCCAGACGATGTGGCTGTTACCAAGATGTACTTCGCCTTCCTGACGAATATCCTGCCTGTGATGAACCAGGCAAACGCAGCCTTCCAGTCCGAGTCTGCTCAGAAGTCAGAACCATGCTGCACCAAAGCAGCTGCTCAAGATGCATAGGACGGTGGCTCAATGCTACCTGCAGTCTGCAGGAGGGGAGCCGAAACTGGAGCACCTGGACCCTTCAGATCCTCGCAACTGTATACCGTTAATCGGGATATGTGCTGCAGAGCTGAGGAAGAGGCGGTGGAGTTAGCAAGTCCGTTAGACGACCATTCACTTTGTTAGATCTATGTTCGCCAACTTTTTCAAACTACTTATTTTTGTTTGAATAAACAAAGCATATATAAACACACCGTTGAAGGTAGCATATGCCAAAATACATTGACAAGTGACGTACCGAAAGGGAAAAGGGGAACATCCCCCTGAAAGATGGGAGGCCAAGAATCGCACCGGGGCTCCAAAAAATCGTGCTGGGTCCCGAAAATTCCCCTCGGGACCAGACAAAAGTGTGTTGGGACCCTGGCTAAGCACAATGGACCCCAAGAACTCGCGCCAGAGCATCAAAAATCGAGCTGGAATCCCAACAATCGTGCTGAGGCCCCCCCCGAAAAAAAATATGGGGCCTCAAAAATTAAAGTTGCGTTCCTCAGAACTTGACATCGAAAGCGCCAAATAAATACAGCGGGGCCCGAAAAACTTGCGCCGGTGTCCGACAATCGATTCGGGACAACACACAATCGCCTGAGGCACCATGATTTCGGTCGGGTCCCCAAAAATTCACGCCGAAGGGCCCAAATCAATACAGTTGGCCTCGAAAACTCCCAGAAGGGCCCGACAACTCGCGTCAGGGCCCCAAGAAGCCGCGTCGAAGCTCCCCACAAATGCAATGGAGACAAAAATGCGCTGGGGCACCAGCATTTTGCGTGCTTAATGAATGGCGACGGGGCTCGCAAATGAGGCGCCGGAGGGCAGAAAAATCACGCTGGTATGTACCAAGCTTCGACAAATTGAGGAGAGTTTAAAAAAAAATCGCGTCCGAGTCGCGTCTCTTCCCCGGAACTACGAGCCTAGGCTGGAAAAATCACGCGGGACCCCGAAACCTTTGAACAGAGGGAGAAGATCGAAATTTGATGACATGGGAACGATGGTGGTAAATTAGGCCCCCACCAAATCCGTTTTCCGCCCGGATGCAAATCCTGGATACAACAACAAACGGTAGGTGCCCGACAAACAATACGTATGTAAATACAGCTCAACTGGGGGTACAATCAGTACCTACGCCCATGGAATGCCTATAACATTCATGCACACTATAAACGCACTATACTTAACTGAAACACGCTATTTTGAAGAAAGAAGCTATGCCTTCAACATATTTTCGGCTGCCCATTTGGTTGTCTAAACTGACACGTCAGCCAAGCTGATGAAGGTTTACACAAGTTGACTTTTTAACTTGACCTCTGGCAACAACTTTGGTGTGCTGGCTTGCAAATCTGGTACATTCTGAGCGTCTGTCTAGTACGCTGCCGTGCAAATCTGATACATTTTCGGCATCTGTCTGGTACACTGGCCTGCAAATCTGGTATATTTTGGGCATCTGTCTGTTGCGCTAGCTTGCAAATCTGGTACATTTTGAGCATCTGGGTGTACGCTGGCTTGCAAATCTGGTACATTTTGGGCATCTGTCTAGTGCGCCGGATTACAAATCTGGTACATTTTGAGCATCTGTCTAGTACGCCGGTTTGCAAATCTGGTACATTTCGGACACATGTCTTGAACGCTCGCCACGCCAAAACGGCAACACGGCGTTGGACAAAACCGCGGCGCCAGTGCACGCCGGCCGACACGACGCGCCACGACGCCGCCCGCAGCCTCTCCGACGGACCCGGCGGTCACCCGTGCGCCTGACAACGCCAGCCTCTCCCACTGACCTGGCGGTCACCCACGCGCCCGGCAACGCCAGCCTCTCCGTTTGACCCGGCGGTCACCCACGCGCCCGGCAACACCAGCCTCTCCGACTGACCCGGCGGTCACCCGTGCGCCTGACAACGCCAGCCTCTCCCACTGACCCGGCGGTCACCCGTGCGCCTGACAACGCCAGCCTCTCCCACTGACCCGGCGGTCACCCACGCGCCCGGCAACACCAGCCTCTCCGACTGACCCGGCGGTCACCCGCGCGCCCGCCAACGCCGCCATGCCGGCCGTGTACGGCTACTGGAACCTCAAGGGCATCGGCGAGATGGGCCGACTCATGCTCGAGTACACGGGCGAAGAGTACCAGGACGACGTGTTCGACGAGGTGAGCTCAGCCAGGCGGCGTCGTGGCATTCGCCAGCTTCATTTATGGAAGATGTACACTTCTGGACGATTGCTGCTGGCCATGTTTTATAAGTTCATTTCAAATGGCCGTGGAAGGCCGCTTAACACGTGTGCGGGAGGACCTCTCACATAACTCGAAACTCGAACCAAAGGGAGGCGGATTCCGTAATCCTATCTCGGAAAGTACTCAAGCAAGAAGCACAATATTTCGAGGGGAGATTACGGCTGAAGTGAACTTTCCACAACATACATTTGATGACCATGTCAATGTCTTCAGGGTCAAATGAGGTCGAGATCGGATGGCATGCCGCGCCGCCGAGCCGCCGCGTCGATGAAACCTTTGTGATCCTGAATGCCCGGCGGCCGGGAGGCCGGGAGGCGTCCGGAAGGCGGTCGGGAGGCCGGGAGGCGATCGATCCGTTGACTTTGCACCCCAGCAGTTACTATACGTACCGACGGATTACAGAAAAAGTGAGCATAGGATACACTCATCAATGATTAGCACCGTCACAAAATTGCATTACAATATCCGTGCTAGTTTATGAGATATCGTCGAGAAGCGCCAGTGCGGGTGTAAGGGTGGGATTCGCGTCGGATTTTGTCACTATTTTTGGCCCAAATTCGGAGTTGCTGCCCCCAAAAACCTTCGGACGTTAAACCCGAACATTTCGGTGTGCATATGACCACCAGGGGGGGGCGGGGGACCCAAAAGGGGGGAGGAAGGGAAACCCCGCCCCCCCGAAAAACTTTTTTGTTTTGGGGCTCTTTTTTTTGTGTCCCCAAAAAAGAAAGGGGTGTTGGCCCCCCCCGAAAAAAAAAATTTCGTTTTGAAAAAAATTAGATAAAGAGGGGGGGGGGGGAAGGACAACAAAAGGAAGGGGGGGGGGAAAAGAAAAAAAAAAAAAAAAAAAAGGGAAGGTGAAGGGGGTAAATTTTTAAAAATTTTAAAAAAATTAAAAAAAAAGGAAAAAATTTAAAAAACCTATTAAAATTTTCCATTTTTTTTAAGAGTAAAAAAAAAAAAAAAAAAAATTTTAAGAAAAAAAAAAAATAAAAAAAAAAAAAAAAAAAAAAAAAAAAAAAAAAAAAAAAAAATGGAAAAAAAAAAAGGAAAAAAGGGTTTTTTGGGAAGGGGGGGTGGTTAAGTGTTTTTTGTTTTTTTTGGAGATAAATTATTTTAAAAAAAAAGAAAAAAAAAAAAAAAAAAAAAAGGATTTTAAATGGGTTTTTTTATGGTTATTTTTTTTTTTTTTTTTTTTTTGTTTTTTAGAGGCACACAAATGGATACACATGGAATTGGAACTTTATTTGGTACCAGGAACTGACATGATAGGTGAAGCATAACTTTTTAGGTTATATCATAACATCCAGTCACTAATTGAAGAGAACAAATACAAATGAAGTGCACTGAATAACAGAACAGCACAGCCAAGGGGGAGACTGAGGGGAGCAAGGGCCCCTCTTAGAAACAGGAGGCCCTGATAAATCCCTGACTGCACCCACAGGAAAAGGAGAGAATGTCCCTTGACACACCTCGGCTGTCTCGGAAATCTCAGGAAACAGCGGTTTTATATTTGCTTTCAATGTCCTTTCTCTAAATTTACTTCAATAAATTATTTCATTTTTATCATGCATATTTATTCATTTTTCAATGACACCCATCTTTTCATATATTATTTGCCTAGAGTAAAGGTTGCTTATCTCAATTATTTTAAAAAGCCACCATGCCTATAGTAATGTCAAGTTACTACATTTATCTACTTTGGTAGCTGGCTTTGCCTGCTGACTTTGTGTCTGTTGCTTTTGATTATACTTTCCAAAATTCCTCTGTGTTTAAATATTTTTGGCTCTTTGTTTTTCAATATACCTTTTGAGTGTGAGGTGTGTGCCCTTTCAATGCTTACTTTTGTGGCATGACACAGAAGTGGCTTTGGTTGGTCTGGCTAAAATAAGGTGTAAAATAAAATATGGTCCCTTCGACCTGCTTCTTATTAAAAAAGAATATGATCTCCCCGACAATTGTTTTTTTAAAATTGACACATAAACCCATCCAGCCGATTACTTCTTATTGAAAATAACCTTCCAAATGAAAACCTAACATAGCCAAACCTGCCCCTTTGTTTGATTTCTGGAGGTAACATGTGTAAAACATGTCCTGTGAGTACCTTAAGCACCATAATAAGTTCTCTTGTGATTATCATCAATGTTTCCTAAATGGATTGGCTACATTTGTCCATTCTACAGAAGCATGCAACACAGAGAGGAATTTAAGGACAACCCGATCATTTTTTAGCCAAACAAAACTATCATTTGCTAGCCTCGGAAATGCATTGGTTTATACTAAAGATCCAGTGTTAATAAGATACAAATTTATGTTCGTTGGGGTTCAGACTCCGAGAAAAAAATATCATGGGACACTGCCATTGGAAAAAACAAACAAAAATTATTCTTTGTCAACCAATTATTCATTTAGTCATAGCTGGTCACATTTAGGATTGCCACATCCTTCCACTCGTCCCCAAACTTCCTTGTCCTTGCAGGGCTGAGATCTCTCCAAGTGGGATCCAGTCCAGCCCCATACCAATGGGGTCGACCCCATACCAACCTGGGGTCTCCAGGCATGGGCCTGCCTCCAACTATGGGAACATGAACAATATTTGGCCCAAGATCAGACCAAACATTTGGCCAGACTAGCCTGGTTTTGATTGGGACCAGTTCACATACCAGTACAAATTGGATGCATTGGAAGATCCAGAGCTGGTTTTGGTTCCTAGTGGTGCCAGCAAACTAATTCTCTATTTGTTTCATACTTTTCCAAGTTTCTAACTCCTTGATTTGGCATCAAATGTTTCTAGTTTTGTGCATTGTGCTGACCAATTTGCTCCAAGTAGGCTGTTGGGGGGGGAGGGGGGAGGATAGCTGAGAAGGTCCACTCAAGCCCGTCTTGCCCACCGTTCCTGACGCTCTTAGTTGAGCAGAATTTATCACCTCTCCTACCCATCTGCGGTGGCTGTTCCTACCCCACAATGTCGCACAATCCCTCAATTTAAGGAACTAATGGAAACTTTTCGTGTGAAAGATGTTCCGATGTAGCCCGAAAGTGAACTTGCACACAATTTCTTCCGACGGTACAGTGCACTCCACAGAAACGTTTTAGTTCATCTTGCGAAGGCTGTATACCCTGCGCTTCGTATGAACGAACGCGCAAATATGGCGATATTTGGCTGAGGCTGGCCTCACTCATACGTACGTATTTCAGTTTAGTGATAGAGCTGTTCCAAATTGAATATGTAAATCTTAACTAAAGTTTTCACGATAATTACGAATCACCAATGAATGTTTTATGTCCACTTTTTAATTTTGTGATTTTCAAGTGGATAAGAGCATCGCTATGTACGAAAATAACAAAAACAAATATTTCAGCTCTACTCAGGTGAGGGACTCCCTTGGGTGCCTTAGTGGGCGGACCGCCCCTGGTGCTAAGGTCTTCGTTTCTTGAACAACAACAATCATAATGCATATTTTACATTGCTCACTGTATTCTGTCATCGGATCGTGACGTAACAGTTCTATTTGGCTCGCTTTTCCTGTGGGGTGGGACTAGCGTGCGCCACATATACATGATGGGACTGTTGGTATTTGGCTCGCTTTTCCTGTGGGGTGGACTAGCGTGCGCCACATATACTTGATGGGACTGTTGGTACTTGGCTCGCTTTTCCTGTGGGGTGGGACTAGCGTGCGCCACATATACATGATGGGACTGTTGGTCTCTTTCTACCCAGGAATGAGTGAAGGTGGATGGGTGGATGGGTACAGGTGGATGGGTGGGTTGCTGAATGTGTTTTAGATGGTATATCCACAAGATCATGAATAACAGTGTGATTGCAATCATATGGATTGCATAAACGTCATGATGATGACTGGAACTTGGCAAAACAATGGAATGAATCCACCTCAAACTACTTTCGCAAGTGTTTAACATTGCGTGTGCCTGCGAGAATGAGAAGGACAATGAACTTAGTGATTATTGACATCATATATATTTATTCAGACAATTAAAAAGCAACAGCATCAGCTAATCTTAACATTTTATCATGAAAGGCATACTGGAAGGAAACATGAGTTTTTGTTCTTATTTTTGTCCCCACGGCAGAAGTTGGAACGACAATCCGTTAATCCATCGGTATGCATTTATATTCGCCAAATTATATCCAATTTGCTCCATTATCCGTACGAAACGAGCATCCGTACGGATACCAATCCGCGCTGTACTCTACTTGGAATTCAGCTTAAATAGGCCGATGTCGTGCAATAAGCTACTCGGTCGTCGCCGCAGTTTTCGGATATTGGTCGTGAAACAAATGCTTTGTCGTGATTCAACATTACTGGCATTCAAACTAGAGAGTTGATTTCATGACACGTACTAACACGTACTTTACTAACATTTTCTGACACGTACTTTAGCTCACCGGTCAGGTAATTGTTAGGCACGCGAAAATATGTGATGAACGGCTAAAATGTACGCTTTTCGAAAGCCGTGCTCAGGGAAAGACAGTAAGTGGCGACAACACAAATCCAAGCTTTGTCTTGTAGCAAATACTCCACAAAATCGTTGTCTTTTAACGCTTTCGACTCACCTATTTTGTATCCTAATTCACTTTTTGCCGAAACAGGAGGCATCGTAGTTCAGCTGACGTTGGGATCGACATCGTCGGGCAAACTTGTTCTTCTCATCCATGATATAAGCATTTTTACTTCGTAATACCGTATTTTTGCGCAAGGAGCGCCAGTGATAATCTCGGGACGTTTCGGATCGTAGCATCTGACCTGATCTGATATTCCCTTCACCCGTGAAATATATTTAGAGAACATGGATTGCAATTATTATATTCCGGCTTTCAAATAAACCAAGTGCAAACAAAACGATTCATTTAAAATAGCATTCAAAATATCACCCTAAGCTGGTGACTTGAAATGTGGCCAATTTATCTGACGTCCTCTATTTTCTTCCAACATGTGTATATACGATTTTCTTGTTAACGTTCTGCGGTTACGTCCTGATACATGTGTAAACGCAAGTGTAAGAACCGCTGTTAGAGACGACATTGGTAATAGATTGTGACGTCAAAACGTCTGACGTCAAAACATGAAACCGTCGTCAATTAGAAGAAAGTGGGTGAAATTGCAAAGCGACATCTTCAGTCCTGTATGAGTTAAATTAACATAATATTGGAGGATCAAAACCAATCTCTGCCCTACTAGAGTTACAATGTTTGGCCGAAAATTTTGTCTTAGCATGTGGAGCAATTCAGGTGTATCAATTGGAACAAAATTACAACAAAATATATAATGGATTCAACACGTTCTCTCACTTTACAAGCATGTTACACTGAGCCTCCACTGCAGAAACTGGACTTTTCAAAACAAACGAGGACGTAGTGGAACGTGACACAGATGTCAATCAGAGCAGAACCCGCTTGCGAATCACAGGCGAAAGATAATGTTTATGAATCACAAGCGAAAAACTCGCCTGAGAATCACAAGCAAACAATTTAGAAAGTGAGGAGGGACGGGAGTGAGAGCGACCACTTCGCGCGCTCCCTGACTGTGTCGAAACGACGAGTGAACATCTTCCGTCGGCAACAGGAAATACCCTGCAGGATGCCTGCGTGGTAGGACGGCGTGGCGCGTGCGCGCTCAACGGTGGTAACCACTTCAAAGCGGGAACCGTCCACCGTTTGTCCGTTTACCGGCGTGCCCAGCTCCGGCGTGACCTGACCTGGCTCAGCCTGATCCGACCTGACCGCACCCGATGTGTGTCCGCAGTTCAACGGCTACCATGTATGGGACCAGGCGAAGAGCGAAAACCCGCACAAGCTGCCGTTCCCGAACCTGCCCTACTACGTGGACGGCGACGTCCGCCTGACTCAGAGCGTGGCCATCGTGCGCTACCTGGCGAGGAAGCACGGGCTGGCCGGCAACAGCGAGGCCGAGACGCAGAAGCTGGACGTCCTCGAAGGCCAGGTGGGATGGCGATGGGCACGCAAGAAGCGGCGAGGTGAGCGTGGGCGGTCGAATCAAAGGGAACCGGGGAGCAGGAGAGGCAGGTACTTGCAGAGCAGGTGAGGGCGGGACGATCGGTTAATGGATGGTGAGCAGCTGGTGGGAGTCGAAACATCGGACGAGTTGGCTTGGTTGAGAGGCGACGGATGAGCGGAGACACAGGTGGGAACGTGAACACTATTGGTACTTGAGAAAGAGCGCGCAGGCTGGGGACACAATTGGGACGACATCCGACAGTGCAAATAGTCCGGCACATCGTGTCCATTGGCTGTCGACATCTGGGGCCTGACAATATACGTGTTCGTGATTTCCCAGTCCAGGTACTGCCCTTCCGGCGCGGCAATGCCACAGCCGACAAGACGAGTCGAGCGCTGGTTTCATGCTGACAATCTAAGGGTCAATGCCGGTAAAGCCTGCGCTTAAGCATGCACACATAAATCCGTCTAAATTATGTAAGTCATCTGTCGTCTAAATCTGTCGGTCAGATCATGACATACAATCAATGTTGACACACATTTCATTCTGCAGACGCCCGAGGATCTATGTGCCTGTAGCATCGTTGCAGGAAGTGACCATGGGCAGTCTAGCAAGAGGGTCGTGATTATCTGCTTACCAGCTCTCCCTCCGTACGGCAGGCTCTGGACATGCGGATGTGGAACTACATCATGGTCTACAGCGGCGAGTCCAACTTCCAAATGATGAAGGACAAGTTTCTACCTCGCGCAGCGACGTTCTTCAAGCAATTCGCCGAGTACCTCGGCGCCAACAAGTGGTTCCTCGGCGACCGCCTCACCTACGTCGACTTCATGCTCTACGACATGTTCATGAACTTCGACTTGTACGACTCGTCGCTGCTGCAGAGCGCGGACTCGCTGCGCGCCTTCGTGGCCAGGTTCGAGGCGCTGCCGGCGCTCCGGCGCTACATGAAGTCCGACAAGTTCACCAAGTGGCCCTTCAACGGACCAACCGGCTGTTTCGCCAACGAAACTCGCAACGGCTAGGCGGCCGGCGCGGGATCGGGTCACTCGGAACCAGCCTGCGGTTGGCGATGCTGCAGACGGTGCTGCAGTGGCACAGCGATAGTGCCAATGTCATCGATACAAGGCATCGATTGCATCATCCGTGCATCCTCCGGTTCTGCACATAGTTCTGGTTCTGGTTTTGGTTCGTTCTGCACAGGTTCGATCGTGGCGTCATGGGATTTCGGCAGTTGGAGCCCAGGCGGTGGACTGTAGGTTGGAATGACGAGTTCTTTTTTGCGTCGGGTTTCATGCAACTTATTCACGTACTAATCACGTATCAATACGCAAATATATCGTCTGATCTATTCTGAAGCAACGTGTGACATGACCTGTGGCGACACCTCTACATATATGCGATCATACGCCATAAAAGCACTGTTTAAACACAGCCGGAGATACAATGGAGTGCGAAAAAGTGGTCAGAAGCATGAGTGGAGCAGTTAAATTATTTGTGGAGTCCAATGCATGGGGACAATGAGTGCTGCCAATTTGATTGGTGGCGGCCACCCCAAAGGATCCCATGCTAAGAGTGTACGAAGCTGGTGAGGTCAAGAAGGCCCCACCAAAAGTAAATTAATTCCATCTCTGGTCAGAAGCACAACGCGAACGGTGTTCCCAACAGGAGCGCTCCGCTCACTAAAGCATCTTAGGCAGTGCCTCACCTGAGCAGCAATGAAGTTCTAGCCCATTCTTTCTGATTTTTAATGCGCAGTTGAAAGCTCTTGAATATGTAGTGTAATAATTAATGCTCCCTTGCAAATGAAGCATGCATATGCATATTTTGTCAACATTTTGAGCTATTTCTCTAGATCCTGCATTAAGCTGGACATGTGCTAGAATTTACATGTAACATTTTACAACATGGCTTTTGCTTCAAGAAGTCATACCACCTTACTTTATTCAGAGATGCCCTTGATGTCCACTCTTGCTACTGAAAGCAGTGCTTGTGGTGCTGTTCTGTGGGCATTATATTCGATGCAAGCAACAGTAATTGTTGCATGTGAACTGATGTGAGCATGTGAAATGGTGCAGCCAGACTTGTTGTGTGTGTGGGCGGGGGGGGGGGGAAGTAGCAACTTAGGGTACCTGCTGTTGAGGAGGGCCTTCTCTGGTTCCTGGGGGTGGGGATGGGGTTGCAGTCAGAGCATGTGCTCTTCTCAATGTCCTGAGAGTGTCTCTGAGCCCCCTGTTTCCAGCAGGGCTATTGCCCCTCCCTTAGCCTGTCCCCTGGCTGCGTTATTCTGTTAGCTAGTGCACTGGATTGCTTTTCGGTTTTCGATATTCGGTTTTCTTCAATTAGCGATTGGTTCTGGCTATTGCATAACCTATGAAATTTTGTTTCCCCAATCATGTCAGTTCCTTGTGCCAAATCAATTTGCACGTGCATCCAAGCGTGTACCTAATACCTTGCTTTTGCAGACCTCCATAGATAAGAAACTTGCAAAAAAGACCATCATCAACCATGGGATATACGACTGATATAATCCTTGAAACTTCATTTTCTGATCCATCATATGAGGAAAAAATTATATGCCATCAAAAATGACCAGGAAGGCATGCAGCACTACTTTGGGCAGCATCCTCGTTTTGTGCGGCATGCATGTCCATTTGTACAATAGTCTCGAACCATTATGAATTGGTAATATCTTCAACGATCTGGTCTTGAGCGAATATGATAAGATCACAGGAGCATGTGGAGCCTGTGAAGCGCCACAAGTTTACAATCATTCTCTCATTCTCCCTCTTTCTCTCTCAATCCCTTGTGCCCCTCATGCCTCCAACCCTCTATCTCTCTCTCTCTCTCTCTCTCTCTGTCTCTGTCTCTGTCTCTGTCTCTGTCTCTGTCTCTGTCTCTGTCTCTGTCTCTGTCTCTGTCTCTGTCTCTGTCTCTGTCTCTGTCTCTGTCTCTGTCTCTGTCTCTGTCTCTGTCTCTGTCTCTGTCTCTGTCTCTGTCTCTGTCTCTGTCTCTGTCTCTGTCTCTGTCTCTGTCTCTGTCTCTGTCTCTGTCTCTGTCTCTGTCTCTGTCTCTGTCTCTGTCTCTGTCTCTGTCTCTGTCTCTGTCTCTGTCTCTGTCTCTGTCTCTGTCTCTGTCTCTGTCTCTGTCTCTGTCTCTGTCTCTGTCTCTGTCTCTCTCTCTCTCTCTCTCTCTCTCTCTCTCTCTCTCTCTCTCTCTCTCTCTCTCTCTCTCTCTCTCTCTCTCTCTCTCTCTCTCTCTCTCTCTCTCTCTCCCCCACCTCTCTCGCTCTCTTACCTTCTGTCTCTCTCCCTCCTTCTCTCTCTCCGGCTCTCACCTCTGGTGCGCTCCCTCGTCTGTTCGGCGATGTCCTTCAGCCTTTGCTGGTGGCTGAAGGACAGGTAGTATCTGACGTCATACGTTTTGTGCACGTCCACGTGATGGGCCATCGCCAGCTTCTGTTGGTCGGAAAATGACATCACCATGAGATTGTGAAGCACGGATTTTAGATGTCACCCAGCGGCAGATGTAGCTGATAGTTATCGCGATGGAAAGATGGAAACGATGTAGGTGAGCAAGGAAAGGGAGAAAGAGAAAGACAGGAAAATGGAAAGACAGATAGGGAGGGAGAGAGAGAGAGAGAGGAGAGAGAGAGAGAGAGAGAGAGAGAGAGAGAGAGAGAGAGAGAGAGAGAGAGAGAGAGAGAGAGAGAGAGAGAGAGAGAGAGAGAGAGAGAGAGAGAGAAAGAGAGAGAGAGAGAGAGAGACACACAGAGAGAGTGGGAGTGAGGGTGTGGGTGTGAGCATGAGCGTGAGCGTGAGCGTGAGCGTGTGTGAATGTGAGTGAGTGTGAGTGAGTGAGTGAGTGAGTGAGAGAGTGAGAGAGTGAGTGAGAGAGTGAGAGAAGGGAGGAAGGGAGGAAGGAAGAAACTTAGGCAGAGAGGGAGGGAAAGCTAAAACGTGGACGAAGGAAAACACGCATCACCATCTGAACAGATACGTACCAATAAAGTAAAAAATAATCTGATTACGTATGCTAATTATCACAAAATGCATCATTGTCGTCAAAACTTTGTAGCCTGAGCTTACCACGCTTAGCCATACAGCCGCGCCAATAATTGCGTTTGGCCAGCGAATGCCATATTGATCACACTGAACAACACGAAAACATGTCTTGACGTGCTTACACAGGTCGGACGTTATCAAACGCAGTGCTGGGACTGGAGCCCAAACCAATCCCACAAGCTAAAACAACTTTTCCTCTGTTAACACATGTTGCACTCTCGTGTCACATCAGAAGTTGATGACGTCTGTTCGGTTGCCGCACCTCTAAGTTTGCGCCTCTGTTCCTCAGCGTGGCCACAAGCGAGGGGAGAGGGTCAGCTGACCCGAGCCGACCCGATCCCCGCCTATCCAGCTGACCCGAGCCGACCCGCCGCCAGCTGACGCAGGCGGCGGGGATCTGTCCGCAGGACAACATGGATCGAGTTCGCTACAGCTGTGTCGCGCGCCAGAGCGAAGCGCAACATGACTCAGTCGGATAGGAGTCGGCAGGGTGTGCGAAATTTCCGGCGCTGGGACACGGGACACGTGCCCCCTGCGCTGGGGTCGCGTCACTTCCTGCCAGAGTGTCAGCTCAGGAACGACGGCGGCCAACTTGCACGCCTCACCATGTTGCCGGCCCAGCAGTCCCAGATGGCAACCTCAAGGTCCAGCAACGGTTCGATGGCTGCTGGCCCAGCAGTCCGATCTGGTCAGACTGCTGGTCAGACTGCTGGCCCAGCAGTCTCAGATGGCAACCTCAAGGTCCAGCAACAGTCCGATGGCTGCTCGCTCAGCAGTCCGATCTGATCAGACTGCTGGTCAGACTGCTGGCCCAGCAGTCAGATGTGGCAATCTCCGGGTCCAGAAGCAGGCGACTCAGCGCGAGGAGCGCCTCGGCTCCACGCTGGAGCGAGCGCTCTCGGCTCCGCACGAGAGGTCACACACACACGCCATTCCGCATAGCGGCCCTGGTGACGAGGTGAGCATTGCGCCCGATCCGCAGCCGGTCAGCACGCCAACTCAGTCGACAAGGTCACCATCACGCCGCCACGTCCGACGTCATTGGCCTCGCTGATGAAGTTCGGCACGTGGCGGCGGAAGTTCTCGGGTTTCAGTCTCCTGACGCGTCGGCCGTCTCTGCCCGTCGGGCAGAACAACTCGCTGCTCTTATGTCACGGCTGGACGATCAGTGGGTGGGGACTCTGAGCTTCGGCCTAAAATTGGTGAAAATCTAAAATTATTTTATGATCTAGCATACTTTGGCACCTTGAAGGGGGTGGGGGGGGCTCCGGGACCCCGGGCGGCCAGAAAAAAACCGGCGAACTATGACTATGCTACGCCTCTGCCACCGACGCATAATCTTAGATTGCCGGGGTTTATTTATCCGAGGTGCGCAGTCTGGCGGGTGCTTTGATGATTCCCTGTGTGCCATCGAGGAGATGAGGGGATGCTGTGATTAGTGTCCGCCATGTTTAGATGACCAGCATAGTGACCGGGCCGTGGCAAGCACACGGGACGGAGCGCATGCAGCACACGAGACGAGCCTCGGCCTGCAGAAGGCTGTTCATATTTGTCACCCGTGCGAAAATGCAACACAAAAAACGGTACAGAGATTCGCTGGCGGGATCAATAACACACTTGTCTGGCATGCCGACGATCTCGCGGGTAGTTCCGATCGGACAACCGCTGCGCGCACACTGTGTTCGTGTGCACCACACCGACACCCCCCCCCCCACACCGAACAGTGCCGGGCCACGCACGCCACGTGCTATCAGTGTGGGCATATCGGCGCCACTTCTCGTCGGTGTGCTCCGCTCGCCGACTCGGTAGCGCGATTCCCGAGGCAGGGTCGGGCGCACATGTCCACGCGGTCAGTCTGTCAACCACGCGAACCGAGTGGGCCAAGGTCGCTGCAGCCGGCGCGCCACGCGTGCGCCGCACATGGCGTCGGCTTCCGATCACTGCAACGCGACCCCAACATCCGGCGAGTTATTGCCGGCATGCAAGCCGTGTCGCGTCGCGACAGACACCGCGAGCGCCTGTGGCGCTTTCTCACCGGCCGGTTCGTCAACCCCTGGAGTGTACGCCTGCCCGACTCGGGCGCCGAGACCACCGTCACGGGATCGGATGTGGCTGCGTCACTCGGCGTGACCCCGGATCTGCCACGGCCTGTGCGTGCACGGCGCAGCCTTCTCGTCTGCCGGTCACCCGCCGTTGACATGGGTCGGCCAGTTTCCCGCCAGTGTGATCATGCGTTCGTACAGATTCATCGCCACTGTCTGCGTACGCCGAGAGCTGTCTGGAATGCCGTTCGGCTGGCGTAATGGAGAGGCGTTGAGCATTCCACCGGCCGATTTTCCAGTTCGGATCCGACCACCACGGAGGAATGAAGTACGAGCGAGCGGTTGGAGCTCGGAAGCCGCACGCGCCAGCTGCGAGACGGGCCAAGTCCCAGCGGGATGCGGCGGCAGCCCGCTGACGTCGGCACTGGGTGAGGCTAAGACGGAGGTGCCACCTACCGATGATGGCGGCCGCGCAATTGGCAGCCGTGACCTGGAGTCGTCGGCGCCACCTGCGGCCGAAGTTGGGGCGCCACCTGCGACTCGGCGGATAGTCCGCCCCCTGGCGTCCACGTGTGGTGGCAGCTGCAACGACTCGACATCGTGCGGTGTTACTGACGGCCTGTCTTCTGCACCATCGACGCACGCAGCGGATCCAGCGGATCCGGCGGAGCTGCCATGATGGGAGCGCGGCTGCGACCCGCCCGAGGAGCAGCGCGCGACTCACGCGACTGCCGCGGCGTCCCCACGAGTGTTTGCGCTGTTCTCGCTGTTCTCGCTGTTTTCGCTGTGTTCTCGCTGTGTTTTGTGCTGCGGCATGCGTCAGGTGGGCCATCGAGTTATCGCCAGGCAACTCGACACCAGATGCTCAACCGTCTGCAGTTGCAGCTGCCCGTGTTGTCCCATAAGGCTGGCGGAGTAATATCACATCACAGTTGAATGATAGGGTGTCCAAGGAGGTAATTGCTGCCGTTGATTATCCAACAGCCTGGTGTCACACTACTGTGCCCGTCCCGAAGAAACCGTGTGGAGTTGGACTGTGCATTTATTTGGCAAAACTGAACAAACATGCACTCCGTCCTAGGTGCCACTTCTGCTCACCCCAGGATGCTATCACGGCCATCGGCACTGGATCCCGCTGGTTGAGAAGTGATGACGCCCGCATCGGGTGCTTTCAGATTCCCATCGCCGACGAAGACCAGGACCGGACATATTTCATATTGCCCTGGAGGCGATTCAAGTTCGCGCGGACTGTGATGGGGTTGGTGTCGTCTGGAGACGAGCGTAACCGGCGGGGAGACCAGGCCGTCGGTGACATCCCGGAGACGATCAAGGTCGTAGAAGGCATCCCTGCATACGCCCACACAGCTGGCGTGCGTGATCAACACCGTGCAGAGTCGTGATCACCTTGGGGTCACTTGAACTCTGAGAGCAACTTCGAGTTTGTTAATCCCGAAGTGGACTTTTGCGGTTTCTCCATTTCGCAGCAGGGCTATGAGGTGGACAACCACAAGGCGAAGGTGATCGCGGAGTTTCTCAGGTCCAAGAATGTCACTGACCTCCGGTCGTTCATGGGGCTCGCAATCCAGCTGGGCAGCTTCGCGGTCGACATCGCCGACGCAGCGTCGCCACTCCGATATTTTCTCAGACCCTGCAACGTCTGGCTGTTGTTTGGAATCATCGCACACAGTCTACTGTTGAGGCGGTGAACGCGGCGCCAGTCGTGTCGCATATTCCCGACTTCTTTGACGCGACATTGCTTGCTGTATTGCACAGGCTCATCGAAGACCAACTGGATTGGATGC
Source organism: Ashinkailepas kermadecensis (assembly GCA_034440615.1). Lineage (NCBI taxonomy): Eukaryota > Metazoa > Arthropoda > Thecostraca > Neolepadidae > Ashinkailepas > Ashinkailepas kermadecensis. The sequence continues at coordinate 151,084 of JAOTOM010003608.1, forward strand.
GTCCTCGTTCAGCGCCAAGGCGATACCTGGGACTTGGTAGGCTGTGGGTCGCGTTTTGTCACTGATGTGCGGACGCGCTACACCGTCATTGAAATCAAGCTGTGCCTGGGCTGTTCAGAAGTGGGAACGTGTCTCGCAGGCCTATCTCAGTTTCAAATAGTTGGGGACCACCGTCCCCTGGTGCCCATCCTGGCGCACAAACGCCTCAGTGTGGTCGATACTCCTGGGTTGTAGAGGGTACGTGACGAACTATGCACGTACAGCTTCATAGCCCACTGGCGGTCGGCGGCATCGCACAAAATACCGGATGAGCTGTTGTGAGCTCCGGTGCAGCATTCAGTTCCAGATGACGAAGTTACAGACGAAGATGAAGATGGCACACTCAATGCGGAAGGCATTGCGTCCTTCTAAAGCTACGAAACGTTCCTCTTTGTTAGTTAGTTATTTGGGTTTTTGGGCGCATCAACTGCATTGGCTATACAGCATCTGTATCGAAAGCCAAACGTGCCTCGGGTGGATAGATCGCCCGAGGTAGACAATCTTCGGGCAGCCGCCTGGATCAGCAGTCCCGGCTCAGTGTCCTGCGGCCGGGATCAGCAGTCCCGGCTCAGAGTCCCGCGGCCGGGATCAGCAGTCCCGGTTCAGAGTCCCGCGGCCGGGATCAGCAGTCCCGGTTCAGAGTCGCGCGTTCCCAGCCGAGCGACATTTAGCAATAACCATTAGTTATATACACTGAGTTATATCCATGAATATCAAGATTACAATAAATGTAGTGTCGCAAAAGGTTTGGTTCATATCAGGGGTGTCGTTTTCCACACATGACTGGTATGGCACAGCCAGATATTGGTCATGGATGGAGAGAGCAGGTTTAAAAAGGGGAGACGATCCTGCCCTCATAATTGTAGACGTGTCCTGATTCAGCGGCCTCTTTTCAACGGGGTGTTTTTTGTTTGTTCTAAAATGCAACAAGTAAAAACACTTCCCATTACTCTAGAGACAGCTCGGTCCGACATATCCGCCCTACAGAGGCGCAGCCAGGTGGGTGCACCCCCGCCGCCTTAGCACTCAAAAATACACTAAATGAAACGATAAATTGTATGATCTTCGCTCGCAAAACTATAAATGTTGGGCCTACTTCGAGCTCCGGAAGCTTTCTCCGTTTCGTCCGATTTAGTTTTAGTCGGATCCTCTCCCCTTTAGAAAATCCTGGCTGCGCCACTGCCGACATATATTATTTAAGTTTGAACCACCTCCGCCACTTTAGCGCACTTTGCCACCATTCACGGGATTACAGTCGAGTCTAAACGAGGGTATAATGTTCAGGCAAGAGCATAACCTGATAAAGACACTTCAGGTGAAAAAATACGTGCAAGGGGCGTCCTCTGATGAGTGCAATTATAGCGCCTGTTCATTTAAAAAGACAATTATTAGACAACTTTTTCGGACGTTCTAAGACAGGCTTTGGGAACGCCATAGGAAATCGTAGGGTACCCATAGGTCTTCTTAGGGCCATCCCTCAAAGGAAGAAGCACGTCACACAGGCGTCCTAAAAAGGCCATGCAACGTCCGTACAGTACCGAAAAGGTAAACTCAGAGCGCCTATGATATATTTTGAGCGCCTCAGACGATCTAAGGACGTCACACACATCCAAAGAGCGCTCCAGGGAGGCTCTAAGGACGCGATGAAGACGTTTGTGATGCCCCATGACAAGTTGTGGGACGCCCTTGGAAGTCTGTGTAGCGACCTTAGACCAGCTTTGAGGCGCCCTTGGACACACATGAAGCGCCGACAGGACCGCTCTCGAGCCTCCCGAAGCTGTTCTGAGGGCCATTCACAGACATCGCAATGACGCCCCTGATTTGGAGCGCCCACAGGACCAAATCGGGCCTCCCAAAGCTGTTCTGAGGGCGCTTCACAGGCATCCTGAGAAAGTCCATGATTTGAGACGTTCTCAGCACACCTGCAGGGCGCCTGTGACACGCAAAGCACGTTATGACCCGCTGCGACCCAGCAGTACCTCCCCGCGCACGGCCTGCCCTGACCCGGCTGCCGACGTCAGCGCTCGCCGCCAGCCGCGCTCGCCACCGGCCGACCAGTTTATTTTCACACCACTCTCGACCGTGGCGCCTGGCGTCCGTCGCCGCCCAGCCTCAACACGGCACATTGTGGCCATGCTGCACGCGGAAGCGAGGCTCTGTGCCGTCGCGACCTGCCGGTGGGGCGTCGTCTCCTGGCTGGTGTCATCTGGCACGAGGGGCGTGGCCTGTACAAACACGGTGACGTGTACGTCTCCGAACCGCCTCAGGCCTGAGCCCAGCTCGGGGAGTGGGACTCACTCAGGTCGGACGGACACCGAGACTCGACCGCGACACGTCAGCTCTCAGCCCAGCTCGGGGAGTGGGACTCACTGGGGTCGGACGGACAGCGAGACTCGACCGCGACACGCCAGCTATCAGCGCAGCTCTCTGGCTGTCACACACTTTCCACCTCGGCGCAAGTGGGAGGGGTCGCGGGGCCAAGCCAATGACATGTGTTAGTGCCACGTGCACCCACGTGCCACTTGCACCCAGTCGCGGCCAATCACTGTACGTGACGCCTGTGCCCAATGCGGCCGACATCTTAATCAACAGCCGACACGTGACAATCTTACTCGGGCGAGGACTGACCTCCTGCGTCAGACATGTACCGGCAATGGCAGGTCGGCAGGTTTGGCCCCACCGGAGCGGGGTCAGCCGGTCTGACGAGGGCCGGCGCGCGCACCCAGAGCTCGCGCCAGGCGGATCATATCCATTCGATGCGGTATATCAAAGTGTTTGAGAGTGTAAGCAACCTTTTTCTCTCAGAATTTCATACTCTACCTAAATGAACACCAGGTACAAATATATACATAATTTGAACGGCTGGGCATAGTGGCGGGCGTTAAAAGGTTAAGACATTCCAGCAATAACCCAAAGAGCTTCCCACGCTCAGGAGCAGCATTGACTTGAGCTCAAATACTCCCCGCCAATTAGCCGTGGACGCCATTTTCCCCATGGCTTCCCGCCAATTAGCCGAGGGCGCCATTTATTTGCCAAGGGATTCCCGCCAATTAGCCGAGGGCGCCATTTGCGCACCTGTGGTTAGTCCGTCACTTGCCTACGGCTTGTCGTTTTTCACCGGATGAGATGATGAGCTACGGTAAGGAAGGACAAAAGTCATCGCGTGGACGCAAATAAGGCTGCGTAGCCATAGCTCAAGCACTAAGCAGCCGAACTTGCCGCGAAAAACGGACACGCTGTCGGACAAAAGTGCGCTAGAAAAGCGATTTGTGGATTTTGTAAGCCGTACTCGTTATCTTCGTGCAAAGTGAATGCTCTGTTGCGGTACTTCCGGCTCCTGCGCAGCGCCATGTAGCGCGCCAGTTGGCGAACGGCATCCATACTGCCACAGTAGTGAAACTCATTGTGCACTGAAGTAGTGAAACTCATCTTATATTTATGTTGTTTAATACAGCGAAGAATGGCTCTTAGATGCTCCTGGGTTTTAGACATTGCGTGTAAAGAAAATATACGACCTTCAATATACCAGGAGGTGCTGAGTTGACATCAAAAGTAACGTTAACGTTTCGGCCAGGGGCCATCGTCAGGAGTGATAAGAAAATGTCAAGCTTAACAATTGAAGAAAAAAAAAGCACGCGGGAAAAAAGCGTGCAAAAAGACACGTGGAATGCAGAAAAGCCTCCTCAGTGGTGCACACACTTACAGAAACTCCAAACCAGAAACAAACTATGTCATGATAGAATCCTTTGAGGAAGCCCGAGCCGATGGTCCATATACATATCGATGCATACACTCACGCACATATATAGACATATATCCAATATAACGCGTAATACATAAAACATAATATATGCTTATGTAATTTTATGTGATATACCAAGACGTCGTTTGCGTGTTCAGTTGCGGCCGTAGATTACGTATGTGTAGAAGGCGAACACATGATCGACAAACATTCTAACATGGAACACAGCGACACTAACGCAAACTTCAAAGTAGAAATTCTAGCAACAGCCAGGGACAACGCTGATCTGAAGGTCCTCGAATCTCTACACATACGTAATCTACGGCCGCAACTGAACACGCAAACGACGTCTTGGTATATCACATAAAATTACATAAACATATATTGTTTTATGTATTACGCGTTATATTGGATATATGTCTATATATGTGCGTGAGTGTATTCATCGATATGTATATGGACCATCGGCTCGGGCTTCCTCAGAGGATTCTATCTTCACATAGTTTGTTTCTGGTTTGGAGTTTCTTTAAGTGTCTGCACCACTGAGGAGGCTTTTCTGCATTCCACGTGTCTTTTTGCACGCTTTTTTCCCGCGTGCTTTTTTCTTTCAATTGTTAAGCTTGACATTTTCTTATCACTCCTGACGATGGCCCCTGGCCGAAACGTTGAGCAATAAAGTATAATCCTTAACGTTACTTTTGATGTCAACTCAGCACCTCCTGGTATATTGAAGGTCGTATATTTTCTTTATATTTATGTTGACACGTTTTGCTCCGGTGTTTGTTTTCGGTGCATTTCGGTGCGCTCATTCCAAATGTGGCATACCAAATGCAATTTTCGAGAAGAAAAGTCGACAGCACAGCACTAATTTTTGTGGGCATCCTTCTTTACGCGTCAGCCAGATCGACATCAACATAATGGTGGTAAACGGCCAATGGGAATATAGCGCAACACTGTATCCACCTTCCTTTTCAAAGTGTATCCATCCATCTTGCTGAAGAATCCCGCAAGTATTGTTTGGAATCTGGTGGGCACGTCACCGTGGACGTTCACGGTGCTGACGTCGCCGGCGCCGCGGCGACGTCAGCACCACAGCGCCGGCGTGGGCCGGGAATGGCCACGTGATCATGGTGTTGAGCTCAGGATACCAAAGGTCCCGGGTTCAACATTCGCATAACTCGGGACATTTCCCAATCCCGCGGTCCACCGGCGAAACAGTGTGGGCGGCGCCATTAGCCGTGATCGCGCATAAAGTACGTCGTGAAATACCCAATAAACAATAAACAAACCATTAGCGTCGACGTTAGATCTTTATCATCGGATTTGTGGGTCAGGAAGTGAAATACAACGTTATATGGGCCCCTCGTAAGCACCAGTGCGGTATCAGTGCCGTGTTTGTAAACTACGAAGATGGTAGAAGTGCATGATAGTGGCAGCTTCATCTGCCAAAATATATCGATAACAGCGAGAACCGGAGTAGTGGTTGTTGTAGTTGTGGATGATTCCCATGTTTCTCACCACGAGAAGACGGCACAACCAGGGGGCTAAGGGGGCTATAGACTCCCCACAGTGTCAGACGGTCTGCCTGGAAGGAGGTGCCTTGGTCGCAGAAGGTCCCCTCGATAACGACCGAACGTCGGAACTGTACCAAGCGACCGCGCAGACGGCGACGCTGGCCCCATCTACCTCAGCGGAGAGTGCCCGGCAACTGCTCAGCGTTATTTATGGCAGCACCATGCCAGATAAGGGGATTCAATTTCTCCGGCTGAGAAAAAAATCGACGGTGATACATTCGAGCACATTGAAGCCTTTTCAGGCCAAGTATGCGCCTTTTTCTCTCACAGGGACACCTCTTGCTGAAAATTCGAGGGACGGGGTGGGGTGCACTCGAGCCTTCCTACAGGGCCGCCTTTTCCCGGCCGGAGAGGCGCCACCTTCCACGGGGCGACATGCCCCCAGCGCCGCTCCCTGCATCCGTCCCTGAAGCCAGACCAGTCGAGGCAGTTAATGGCAATCAGGTCTGCGTCCGGCGATCGAGGCGCTGGTTTAACGACTCAATTGGCCTCTGTCCCAAGCCGTCCCGACAAATGGACCTAATCAGCGGCCGACACCGTCGCCTCCCAGAGCGAATACAGCCGTTTGGACGGGCCCACTTGGCGACTCGGGAGCGGAATTTCGCCCACATCGGGCGGAGGTGCATTGGAGCGCGGGCACAGTTCGTTGGAAGCCGTCGGGACGTTCGGAAGTCGTGATTGTAGTCGTTGGAAAATCGTCGATCATTCACAGGTCTCGAAGGCACATTCTCCTAAAGGGTTTCCGCGTTTTTTTCTTCCGAGAATGACAGTTGTGTAAGTTTTGTTGATGGCTTCCGTGAGAAGAATGCTCAAGTCAGCGCGAGCGAGGGCAAAACCCGAGCGAGTCTACTCCCGTGTGTATGGTACAAAACTTCATCTCATCTATGGTACACAAGTTCATCTGATCTATGGTACAAAAGTTCATCTGATCTATGGTACAAAAGTTCATCTGATCTATGGCACAAAAGTTCATCTGATCTATGGTACAAAAGTTCATCTGAGCGGCTCAGTGCGGCCCCACAGTCACGCCTTCGAAACCGGAATAACCTGTTTATTTTGTCGCAGCGGTTCGCGTTATAATTTCTTCAACTAGGGTCAGATGGGCTCCGTTCATTTCGATTTTACCACTTCGCATCCCAACGTTGTTCCTGCAGGGCTCTTAACCTTTCTTCAAAGAGAGATGTTCGCCGTGGCATTTCCGCTCGAGTGCGGCTTCCAACAGCGCTCCAGGTTGCAATACAGCACTTCAAACTTCAGTGTTCTCACTCGGAGCTCGATCTGCTCCTTTCAGTTTGAGCTTTACAAACATCGAGCACATTATTCCTCCGGAAGTGCGTTCAACCAGGGACGAAAGTGTACATAGAAATGCGGCAACAGCTGTCTCCCCTATGACTGACTTTGGACCAAATACCATAATCCCCCCCCCATGCCTCCAATGTTCTCAGAGGGGCGCCAGCCAAATCCTAGGTTGTGGCCAACTGAGCACTGAGACACTTATCGCCCTCAACAAGCATAAAAGTCAGGACTAAGATAGCATGCTGTTAATTTGTCATACACTTCCTTCTGCCCATTATAATTAAATCTTTATATTGGACTTGAACTGCGATGAAGCCCTAGATCCTGCATGGAAACAAGCTTATACCAACAAAACATCCCACAAACAATGGTACAAAATAGAACAGAATGAAGGATGGTTTTATTGCATGCAGTACTTATATTTAATGCTATGTAAGTAGGACCTGCATCATGCTAACATTTATCATTCAGAGCTGAAGGATGGTTTCAGCTCTGAAACCACATAGCCAAAATCACCATTTATATATTCATTCATTTTCGCTGTCCACAATATTTGGTGAGCACGCATCTTTATAATGTTTCTAGACAATTCTTTCTCATGCTGTGATTTTATTCAGAGTGTCTCATCATGCTATGTGGATACTACGAAGGCGATAAACAGTTTTTGCTTCCAAACACGTTCTGTAAGATTCAAATCATACCACTGAAAATCTATCTGCATCCATAGAGCAGACACGTAGAGGATAGCACGAATACATATGACTGAAATTTAATAATTGTCCATCGACTACAGCCACAAGCAGCACACAGCAACACCAGCTCAATAGCCACGATCAGCGATGCTGTCCAGGATCATGTCGCAACTGTCAGCAAGACTACATAGCCAGGCTATGTCACCAGGTATTGACTTCCTTGGCATTTATGACGTCACAAGCAGACCCTGCGGTCGCGGTGCGAGACGCCGCGCGCTGACCAGACGACTGCCTGCTCTGCACTTTGCAAGGCAATCCACACAAGATGGATCAGTGTTTGTCATTCACAGGTGCACATACACGACCCTAAGGATCATCTATATGGACATTCAACATTCATATGCCACATTGAATAATGGTTGAATGTGGCATCGATTGTACGTTGATTATAAGTACATGCTTACCTTCTATTGGTTGCATGCAAACCCTGATAGACAGGTTTGTTAATCCGAATATTTGCCACTCACGGGAACCAATATATCTGGTTAAACATAAGTAAAAAGAACAAGTACTATACAATACTTTAATCCTATTCGGGTAGGGGCGGGGAGTGGGCGGATCCAGCCTTCCCCTGTTGTCTGTCGCCTGCCGTTCCCTAACCATTTGTGATAGGAACGTAAAACCCGATGATTTTCCTAGCTTCTTGTCATACGTCACTTCACTTTCTCTACTTCTTGCAAACATTTTTGTTTCGTAGATATACCAGAGTCGCTTCCAGGAGCGAATATTGAGAGGCGGCACCTCCAGCAGACGATTGCGAAAACTTAGGAACAGCACATGATCTGAATACTTTCATTGTTTTCCTTCCAGGTCACGATGATTTTTAATTAAACTGCACATCCTACCCTGCATATTTACGGAAATTATGTTCTTGAGCATAATCATTTCAGGGGCGGATTCGTAAAGGTAAACAATGGGTAACAGGTGACCGCTTTCCCCGACGATGCATCAATTATTTTGTCATCAGAAAGTTGGGAGGTATCGTGAATTCGGGACACACCGTAATAGCGCATCACAAGCAGCGGCGCCGCCGGAAGACTTCACCAATGGCGGATGCAGGAGATGACGAGGGATATTCAGGACATCCCTAGTCAAACCACTGCAAGCAGTGGCGCGAAGAGGGCGACACTCTTTTAATGACGGGTTAAGGAAGGTAAGAGTGAATTCAGAGCACACGGCAATATACTAACTGGCACATACTAACTGGCACATACTAACGGCAATTTACTAACTGGCACACAGTGCCGGAGCCGGGATATTTTACGAATGGCCAGTGCTTGTAATGGAGATTTAGTATATTAAGAATGGCCTATGACCATATATGGACAACTTTACGGAGGTACAAATACAAACCTGTATGTGGCGGATAAGTCCGTCGCCGACACCGCCGACACCGCCGACACCGCCGACACCGCCGCTCGTCGGGCGGACAGGTGCTAAACCGTGAGTAATGCAACCTGACGATAGTTTCCCTACGCACGTCATTGGGTCAGGCCACATATACATTGGAGGGCTCCGACCTAAGGCGCCGCACTGAAATACGCGGCCCGGTGGCTGTTCCCGATACGAAGCTCACCTTTTTACCTCGCATTGACACGGCCGTCGTCCAGGCAAGCCGCATGCTTTGATTGCTTATTAGAAGCACGCAGCTGTCCGAAACCCACGCGGTGTCGTGTTACTCGTAGCTACTGAAATATGCGACCTGGTGGCTGTCCCCGGCACCAAGCTCACCTTTTTACCTCACATTGACACGGCCGTCGTCAAGGCAAGCCGCATGCTTTGATTGCTTATTAGAAGCACGCAGCTGTCCGAAACCCACGCGGTGTAGTGTTACTCGTAACTACATAGAGTCCGTGTTAACCACAGCTCCATGGAGTCCGTGTTAATCGCAGCTCCATGGAGTCCGTGTTAATCACAGCTCCGTAGTGTCTGTGTTAATCACAGCTCCATAGTGTCTGTGTTAATCGCAGCTCCGTAGTGTATGTGTTAATCACAGCTCCGTAGTGTCTGTGTTAATCACAGCTCCGTAGTGTCTGTGTTAATCACAGCTCCGTAGTGTCTGTGTTAATCACAGCTCCGTAGTGTCTGTGTTAATCACAGCTCCGTAGTGTCTGTGTTAATCACAGCTCCGTAGTGTCTGTGTTAATCACAGCTCCGTAGTGTCCGTGTTAATCACAGCTCCGTAGTGTCTGTGTTAATCACAGCTCCGCAGTGTCTGTGTTAATCACAGCTCCATAGTGTCCGTGTTAATCACAGCTCCGTAGTGTCCGTGTTAACCACAGCTCCATAGTGTCTGTGTTAACCACGGCTCCATAGTGTCCGTATTAACCACAGCTCCGTAGTGTCCGCGTTAACCACAGCTCCATAGTGTCTGTGTTAATCACAGCTCCATAGTGTCCGTGTTAATCACAGCTCCATAGTGTCCGTGTTAATCACAGCTCCATAGAGTCCGTGTTAACCACAGCTCCATAGTGTCCGTGTTAATCACAGCTCCATAGTGTACGCCTGCAATGTACACGTCAGATCTATTCTGTAATACCGCTGCACTGTCTGAACGGGGACAGCTCGAACCCGGTTTGCTAAGTTTGGCCTCGTGTTGTGTTTGTCTTGTCCGTGAAAGACCGGCTGCTTCTTAACAACTGACCGCCCCTGGACTCGCTTGCCCCGTGTGTGCCGCCTAGAGTTCCGTCTTTCTGGGCAGTGGCACGTGCTAGGGTGAACACCGTCCAGATAAGTCCATTTCGCACTGCCGTTGTGCTTCGCAATGCTTCATTTAAATACTGACCATGCAGTGGCCTGTTTACATCCACTCGCTATTGATTCAAAACAAACGTGCACCACTAGTCGCGTTGTTTTGTCGTCCATAGCGCTTCACACACGGTGGTCGCCACCATCGCGCTTTGTAGAACAATTTGTTTTGATATGCCTTTGTATATCATATGAAACGGTAAAGTTCCACATGACCGCGTCAGCAATTGGGCTCAAGCCCATAAAGAAAGAAACAAATTAACAAAAGACCCCCGATAAGGCTGTTCAGGGGAGGGAGGGAGGGAGGGAGGAGGGAGGGGAGGGAGGGGAGCGAGGAGGAGAGAGAGAGAGCGAGGGGGGAGAGGGAGAGAGAGGAGAGAGAGAGAGAGAGAGAGAGAGAGAGAGAGAGAGAGAGAGAGAGAGAGAGAGAGAGAGAGAGAGAGAGAGAGAGAGAGAGAGACAAAGAGAGAGAGAGATATAGATAGATAGATAGATAGATAGATAGATAGAGAGAGAGAGAGAGAGAGAGAGAGAGAGAGAGAGAGAGATAGAGATAGAGATAGAGATAGAGATAGAGATAGAGAGAGAGAGAGAGAGAGAGAGAGAGAGAGAGAGAGAGAGAGAGAGAGAGAGAGAGAGAGAGAGAGAGAGAGAGAGAGAGAGAGAGAGAGAGAGAGAGAGAGAGAGAGAGAGAGAGAGAGAGAGAGAGAGAGAGAGAGAGAGAGATAGATATATAGATAGATAGATAGATAGATAGATAGAGAGAGAGAGAGAGAGAGAGAGAGAGAGAGAGAGAGAGAGAGAGAGATAGAGATAGAGATAGAGATAGAGAGAGAGAGAGAGAGAGATGGAGATGGAGATGGAGATGGAGATGGAGATGGAGATGGAGATGGAGATGGAGATGGAGATGGAGATGGAGAGAGAGAGAGAGAGAGAGAGAGAGAAGAGATAGAGAAGAGAGAGAGAGAGAGAGAGAGAGAGAGAGAGAGAGAGAGAGAGAGAGAGAGACAGCAGAGAGAGAGAGGTGCGCCGGTTCCCTGTCACGGAATGGAGTCCGACCACGCGTCTACAGCAGGGTAGTGCCGTGACCCGCCTATTGCCCCCGCTCATCCAACAACCCTAGTGAGGCCGTACGCTGGCGTGATCAATGGCGACTGTTTATCGGAGTGACAGTCGGGCACCTGTGGCAACCTCAGCGGTGCCCCGTAAAACCAGACGGCTGCTGTTCTCCTAGTATCGGAAGCTTCGTGGCACCGTAGGCAGTGACGCTGGCACCTATTGGTATAGGCGGCAGTAACAGGTGCCAGCCAGTGCCATCTTAGTTAGGGCGCCTACTGGTGTAGGTGGCAGCAGTAGGTGCCAGCTAGTGCCATCTTAGTTAAGGCGCCTACTGGTATAGGTGGCAGTAGTAGGTGCCAGCCGGTGCCATCTTAGTTAAGGCACCAACTGGTATGGGCGGCAGTAGTAGGTGCCAGCAAGTGCCATGCTAGTTAAGGCACCTACTGGTATAGGTGCAAGTGCCAGCAAGTGTCACCTGAGTCAAGGTCACAAGAGCACCCCTGACGTTGGCGGGTGCGCCCCTGGACGTCGAAGGTCGTGCCTCTGGAAGCCACAAGGGCACCTGTCTCGAATTGAATGGCTTCCGACGGCAGGATGCCGCCGGCGGCGATCTAGCGACGTCTCCTGGGGCTCCGCCACGTCTGACTGGGGGTAAATATGCCCAACTAGTTGCGGAATCGGCTCCCCTTCCCTGAGCTGGAACATCTATTCACCAACTTTGTGACCTTCCCCGACTGCTAGACTCATGAAAAACTTCAGTTGGCCTATTTTGCTGCCGTTTGCGATAGGCATGCGCGCATCATGTCCTGATGGCCCATACACACGATCAGTATTGATTTTCCTTTCAACGAAAACCATTAAGATGCCGAAGTTGTTCTCTAGATATGACAATGTATCAATGATAGTAACACGCACGTACTTTAACTATCATTCATTTTCCACTGCTCCCTTGAAATCATACATAAAATAATATATTTGTTCATGGTCAATCCATAACGTTATATTCCATTTTGTCCTTCACCAACTGATGTGATATCACACCCGTCCGTATGGAAAGTGAGCCTTTGGTATTAAGCTAGGTAAGATACACATAACTACGACATTTTCACTTTTGAATCCCTGACTCTAACTTTCAGTCCATTTTCCATTTCCGCCTTTCACAACTCATTTCAACTTCGTGAAACCACACCCGGGCATCGGACAGCGGTAGGCGAGCCGGTGCCTACGGGCCAGTGCCAAGCCGAGCCAGTGCCAAGCCAGAGCCGGTGCCAAGCCCGAGCCAGTGCCAAGCCGGGCCAGTCTACTCCGTGTATGTGCATAAAAGCGGCCATCTGAGCGACCCAGCCCACCCGGACCAGCTCGCTCAGACCGAGCGTCTATTGAGCCTTTGAAGCCTTGATGCCTTTTTATTACATAAATCCGAGTCTAGTCCGTCTCCCAGATTTGAATTGGATCTTTCACTTTTTATTTTTCTTAGTTCCCAGCACAAGGTTTTATTTCAAGCGCGCTCATTCTTTCTTCAGAGAGAACGTTTTATGGCGGGACTTGGTCGCTACCTGTCCAGTACCGGTATCGGCTCGAGGCCAGTCAGTAGGCCACCGGTCACGTGGTTATGTCGTCATGAACCGTGACCTGCACGTGCCGAGGTCGGGCGGCCGGTGCGAGTCCGATGGAGGGTGCCGCACTGAACGGTTGTATGCGATATAAACTGAGCGGAAATGCTGTGAGGTGAAAAGGGTCGTGGCACTACGTGGCGCTTACCCCAAATGGACGATTCAGTATGGCGCCATTGAAGTTTCAGATACGCACACCATATATAGCAGTTGACACCGATTTCGGTAAGATCGCAGCACATTTCAGCAGAATCGGATTTTGTCTCGTGCACGTGTGTCGAAATTGGAGGCACTATTTCTGCAATAGAGATTCTCTGCTGAATATAGATCACGCACCCGAAATTTTTGCCGTATAATTTTCTGTGAAATATATAGCAAGCACTTCAAATTTCTGCAACAGAGATTAACTGTCGAATATCGAGCACGCACCCCAAATGTCTGCAATATAGATTTTCTGCGGAATATAGAGTACGCACTCCAAATTTCTGCAATAGAGGTTCTCTGCCAAATATAGAGCACGCACCCCAAAATTTCTGCAATAGAGATTATCTGCCAAATACAGAGCATGCGTCACAGACGTCTATGCAGCGTGCCGAATGGTCGAAATATATTTTCCTGATTTCCGAAATGCATGCACTTACGCGAAAATCTGACAGAATAAGGTGCATGTTTTCACGGGCTGTTAATAGAGTGCATTTACGACCTGTCCACTAGGTACCTGTCACGGTATGCTGCTGTATACTGTGTCTATAGCACGAGATCACCACAGCCCGCCTCTTTCCCCACTCATCCAGAGGCCCTGACGACGCCTTGTACTGGGCGCGAATGATCAACTCTGGTCGAAGCGCCCTAAAGTCAAAATAACTAACTAACTAACTAACGCCTTGTACTGGCGATGCATTGTTGGTACTCCTGGTTACACCATGCTTCTTCTGTGAGCGGTGGGGGCACCTCCGGTAGCCTCGGGGGCCCTCCGACTTCTCGAAGAGCACCCCCAATCGCCATAGTGACGCATGAAGCCTGCGAGTATCCCTACGAAAAGAGTTCACCTGAACCCTGTTGAGATTTGATGGTTCGCATCTGCGCTCCTCTCGGGCATCAGAGGCGCTAATGTTCCCTCCTCCACTCCCTGCACCCATCTTGTATCACACCGGTGGGTGTGATACTTTGGTTATTGGTTTTACGACGCGTCGACTGTTGAGTCATGTAGCGTCGCCAATCTCTCACGCCGATTGGTCGCGGGCGAAGAGCAGCGACAGGTGAGACTCGAACCCACAACCTTTCGATTGTGAAACGAGCATCTTACCCCTAGACCACTCGTCCCCCTTGTATCACACCAGCACACCGAACCGGGTAGCCAGCAACACTGCGCGTGCTCGATCTGCCATCGACCACCGGGTAAACATGAAAAAGTCGGCAGGCTAGGCACTGGTGACGTCACCGATCTGCAAACCGACCAATAGGAACTGCCCTGGTGATGTAATTCCAGCTACTGAAGTAACCTAACGGGAACGATAATTAGTCGTGCATGACAAGCTTGCTATGCAATAATTTAGCACAAATGATGCCTGGTAACCCCCACCACAAAAAAAAACAAAAAAAAAACCTCAAAAAATATATTTTTTTTTTAAAATTTTTTTTTTATTATTATTAAATAATACCCCCAATTTTTTGGACACCATTTTAGAAGGAAAAAAAAAAAAAAAAAAAAAAAAAAAAAAAAATGGAATAAGAGGTCTTTTTTAAAAAAAAAAAAAAAAAAGGGAAGGGGGGGGGGGGGGAAACAAAATGTTTTTTTTTTTTTTTTTTTAAAATGAGGGAAAAGAATTGTATTATTTTTTGATTATTGGGTTTTCTTTTTTTCTTTTACTTAGCGACGGTATGAGTGAGCTTAGTCAAGGTGGCCAAATTACGCTAGGACACACCTTTCACCATGGTATACATGAACTTCTTTCTCTTTCATTATCAACCCACATTTTGTTGAGAACAGGGAACATTCAGCTCTACGAAGGAAGATACCCGGGTTTTGCTATTCTACTGAGTTCCATTCCAATGATCTGTTCATTAAAAGTGTCTTCACAAGCTTGCTCTCGAACTCTAGATGATCAACATGAACATCTTAATGTTCACCACGATGCTCGCCAACATATCCACACTCATGATCGGAGTATCTCAAACACTCCTACTCTGCGTGGACAACCGGGCACTCCTCTGTCCTCAATGTTCCAATTGATACCTCGTGTCGTCCAATTTATACCTCGTCTCTATCGTGTTCTCCCTTCCGTCCTTCCCACTCCACCCTGTCTCTATTAATGTTGCCCATCTCCTGATCCCACCCTGCCCTCTGTCATGTAAGCTATCCCCTGACTCTACCCTGTCCCTATCCTGTTCGTTATTACCTGACTCCACCCCGCCTCGTCCTGCCCACTATCACCTGACTCCACCTCGCTTTGTCCTGTCCGCTATCACCTGACTCCACCCTGCCCCTGTCATGTCAGCTATCACTGGACTGTCCACTATCACCCTGCCCCTGTCCTGTCCACTATCACCTGACTCCACCTCGCTTTGTCCTGTCCACTATCACCTGACTCCACCCTGCCCCTGTCCTGTCCACTATCACCTGACTCCACCCTGCCCCTGTCCTGTCCACTATCACCTGCCTCCACCTCGCTTTGTCCTGTCCGCTTATCACCTGACTCCACCTCGCCTTGTCCTGTCGCTATCACCTGACTCCACCCTGCCCCTGTCCTGTCCACTATCACCTGACTCCACCTCGCTTTGTCCTGTCCACTATCACCTGACTCCACCCTGCCCCTGTCCTGTCCACTATCACCTGACTCCACCTCGCTTTGTCCTGTCCGCTATCACCTGACTCCACCTCGCTTTGTCCTGTGCGCTATCACCTGACTCCACCCTGCCCCTGTCCTGTCCACTATCACCTGACTCCACCTCGCTTTGTCCTGTCCACTATCACCTGACTCCACCCTGCCCCTGTCCTGTCCACTATCACCTGACTCCACCTCGCTTTGTCCTGTCCACTATCACCTGACTCCACCCCTGCCTCTGTCCTGTCCACTATCACCTGACTCCACCTCGCTTTGTCCTGTCACTATCACCTGACTCCCCCTCCTGTCCTGTCCACTACCACCACCCCCCCCCCCCTTGTCCTGTGCGCTATCACCTGACTCCACCCCGCCTTGTCCTGTCCGCTATCACCTGACTCCACCTCGCTTTGTCCTGTCGCTATCACCTGACCCCCTGTTCCGTCGGCTATCCCCCTTGCCGCCGTACCGCTGTGTACACGACTATCGTCTGCCACGTGTGACGTCTCCACTTTGCGGCCGATGATAGCGCATGGCCACCAAATTCCGATTAGATATCTGGCAGGTGTATGGCACACGTTTACGACCACGGCCGACGAGGTCGGACAGCGTCGCTGCGGCAGCGCTCGTGCGCCAGGCTGGTGTGTCGGATGTTGGACCGGGTGGGTATCTATCATCGGCACTAGCACAGCGGATGGACACCGAATTGCAAGGTTCTCAAATCCATGAGTCAGATGCAACAAAATGATGTCAGTGAAGAGGAAAATCTTGTCAGATGGAGAAACATAAGACAGATATTTTCGCACAAATGAAATGTTGAATCACAACTAGAGCTGTTGATGTTGGTTGAAGTAAGGAACTATGTTTATGTGTGAATAAAAACAAATATAGGCAAACATTTTTTTTGCGTCTTAAATGTCTGTAGCTAAGAAAAATTGGGGGATGCGTCCTGCATAATCCAACCCTTTAATATGCACGCAATTGACGAGTAGCTGGTATAAGGATCTATAAAAGACATCGGAAGAAATGTAAGAAAAAGCTGTGTTGTGTGAATTTGCATCCAACTGCAGGAACTTGAGAACCCTGTCGAACTGAAGTTTGGCGGGTGACGAGACGGGTTGGCTGCTGGAGCAACTAGAGAGTGATGAAAGACTCGCATGGGGGCAGATTTATATGCGGGTCCAGACTACCGCCCCTGGAACGGTCAGGATGACTCGCAGAAATTTCATTAGTTGTAATCTTGCTTAACCATGGCGTTCATTGTAAAAAGCGACCTAAAATATCATCCACACCCCGTAGTTTTTGTGCTAGTCTTTGGAGCCACACCGTGCTCAGGTGTGCTGTATAATGGTGTATGATGGGCCGAAATAAGGAAACTGAATGGGACATTCGGGCCATTGGGATCCTCAGAAGACCTCAGTGATCTCCACGTGCTGCTGGGCTTCTGGATAGTAACTGATGCTTACCAATATGCTCGCTGGTCAGCTGTTCTGCCACATTCCCTTCTGCTCACGGCTCCTGTGGCTTCACGTGCACCAACAGTATCTTGTCGCGACCCCCAACACTGAAGGTAGCTGGAGTGGTTGGGTCTCTTTCCCAGGCATCATGACATCATGCGATGTTTTGCAGCGCTGACCGTCGCATGTGATGCATTGTTGTCAATGTACACCTCGTAAAGGATATTTGAAAACTCCTGGGCACCTGGAAAGAGCCCGAGCCGAAGGTTCGACAGCCAGGCCGGCCAGCACGTCGATGGTCACCGCGGCTAGACAGCTACTTTGCCAGCAGCGTCGGCTCTGCGGTCGTCAGCGTCGGCTCTGTGGTCGTCAGCGTCGGCTCTTCAGTCGTCAGTCAGCGTCGGCTCTGCGGTCGTCAGCGTCGGCTCTGCGGTCGACAGCGCCTCTCGCAAGGACGCCAGCTTCGGCTGGTGACGTGCTTAGCAAGCACGGGGACCCTAGCTGTCCAGCATTTCCCTTTCCATCCCATTGTCCGTTCATTGCCAACATCCCTGGCTATGTTCTTAATCCAACCTTGAAACATTAACCCCTCCACAGGGGTAGGCAAGCTTCGCCTGGTCTACCGTCCGTTCAGTTTTATCGGGGTAGTCGTGCCCCCTCGGCCCGTCCCCCTGGTTTGGCGGAGTCCTGGAGGCTAAGGTTCCCCGTCGCACGGTGCTAGTTGCGACGGGGGAGCAACATGCCTCTTTGGTCCCGATATCCCGGAGGTGCGGGCGGGCCCGTAGGGCTCCATGCGCGTCAAGTGGAAAGTCGTCTGGGGCTGGGTGCCTGGGTTCCTTCCCGGTGTCTGCCAGCCGGCCGACTGGGGTCAAGGGGTGGGCGGCGCTGTTAGTGCGGTCAGGGTGGTGAGTCTCTCTCTCCCTGTCGGTCATGCGAAGGCGCCGCCTGCCCCGTATAGCTCCTCGGACGCCTGGCGTCCTCCCGTCCGCGGGACCCAGGCGTTCCCCAGTCCCCTATGTGGTGGGGTGTCACGCGGAGAAGAAACAAATGTACTTTCATGGCAACCTCCAACACAATAAACAATTCACTTGCCCCCTCTAGCAGGGGATAGACGATATATATATATATATTTTTTTTTATTGAGTTCGCAATTGAAATAAAACTATCAAACATGCAAAAGCCCATCCTGCCATCCATAAATCACTTACAATTATAGGTATCAAAATATTTTGAGTTAACGATATTTCATCTTCATCTTGATTTTTTTAATAGTCATAGGTAAAGCTACTTTTCTAGCGAACAAATACCGATGCGCGTCGAACATCGCGGATAATAATCGTCTAAAATTCGTCGGACAGACTGACAAGGAAAACCGGTTTTGGCATGGTGTTTTCTTTTTAGCTGGTCCCGGCGCCCCAATGTCCGCTCCAACGTGAGGATGGGCTCCTATCGCTACCAATACTCCCCTTCCATCAGCCGCATACCTCATTAGAACATACGGAAGGCAGATTAGCCGGGTTTTACAGACGCATGCATGTTCGATAGTGCCACTCTCGAAGAGGACGTCAATATTCTTGCACAACCCATCACATCAGTCATGATTTCATCCGCAAAATCTATTTTTCCGCTTACTTCGTCAAACTCTTGGCGTATTCC